>PVLD010000676.1:0-256854 GCA_004027595.1 Dinomys branickii
GGGAAGACAGGGGGAGGGGAGGGGAGGGGAGGGGAGGCCAAGAGTGTTCATTGGACTTGAGAATAGTAAGTTACTATTGACCAACCCTTGGGAGAGTCATCACTTTGGAGGGCTGAAGGCAGATGCAGGTGGCTGGATAAGACCAGAGAGAAAGGAAGGAGGAAAACAGGGACCCCAAGTCTCAGGCCAGGCAGGAGGGGCTTTCTCCCAACCTGCCCTTTCATGGCTCGCTCCAACCGTCCCCGGTCCCATCCCCACAATGAACAAGAAATCCTGGGGCTGAGGGTTAAAGGAACAGTCTCACCTACAACCTGCCACCCCTTCTAGACTACATTCTAATTATTCAGAAGTCCGAAGTCCCTGGCCCAAGCATTGCTTGCTGTGTTCACTTCTAACCCCATTCCCTGGGTGAATCATACAGAGGCCAACCCATGCCATTAGAGTGTGTGTGCTCCTAGCCCAAGGGCCAACCAGGAAATAGCCCTTTGCAGGATGGGGAAAGGAAAAAACTAGCCTTGGAGGTGTGCACTGGAACAACCCATATATACGCTGAAAGTCGCTTCTGATGTTGGTAGGGCAAAGAAGCAAAATATTGGGAAGACAGGCTGTCAGCTAGAAGCCTAAGTCAACTTTAACCTGAAAACCATGTTCTCCCGCAGAACTCCAAGGACCCTATGAATTTTTAATTGGATCCTGATCCTGACAATGTACTTACACATGGTGTGCAGGCCTCTACTTGTGCTCCCACCCTGGGCCCCACAGATGTTAGGAAAGGCCTGGTTGAGGCAGAGCTAGTAAACCATACATTCAAGAATAAATGGCAAGAGATGAAGTATTGGAGAAGAAGGGAGTGGTTTTATGTTTTGTTTTGCTTTAGATCTGCTAAATTTAGGCATAGTTCACCCACAGAGAACATTTCTGCAGAGAAAGTGGTTGGAGATTCAGAGGGAAGGGAAATTTACCTATGGAACATCCCTGAGGCACTAAGACAGCATGGAATTCAAACACTGGTGGTCAGGTGTGTTAGCTACAGAAAGAAGGTGTAACATTTATCATCCTGTGTCAGGAAGAGCAGTTCAGGGGATTGAGCACTCTAGGTCAGGGTCAGGGAATGGATAACTAGAATGAACTTGAACCAAATAACTAATAATTCTTTGCATTTACTTTTTATTTCTCTCTCCAGAGGCTCTGACAAATATTAACTACAGTGAGAAGTATAGACTTTAAGTTACTGTAAGGAAAATTAGTAGAACGGGTTTTGGTGGGCCATTTAAAAGTGCATTCCATAATTTGGCCTATGGAAAGAAATCTGGATTTTATGTTTCTGCCAGAATGGTTTTAAAATTTTTAAAAACAAGATGACTATGTGTCAGATTAATTAATATAATCTGTTTTATTCATAAAGCCAATACTATAATTCTCAAACTTGAACGTGCAGTGCCTGGTTACCTGAAAAGCATTCACAAAACTGCGCCAAAATACTCAAAACAGATTTAATTTTGATTCATCTTAAAAGTTATAAATACATATTTGCTCTATGTTAGCACTTTATAAGACAGAGGAACAGTCATGAAATCAAACTGAAAATACTAAGATTTCAAAAGGCCCCAAAGCCCATAAATTATATTAAAGAGGTGAAATCATTCAGAATTCCATAGTAAGCTGAATTAAGCCACTGATATACTAAGACAAGCAGGAGAATTCAGATTGATTTCAAACCAGAAGGTTAAGAGAGTAGAATAAATAGCCCCAGTTTAACATTCAGTTTAGTAAGTTACATGTATATCCATGCGGACAGAGTCAGGCTAAACAAAATGTTCTCCCAAAGCTGATGGCAAATGTGAACAGGGCAGAAAAAAGCCACCTTTGACCTTAGCAAGCGAGATCTTCTGAGTAGGATCTTCTGTGCAGTTCCACCCCACCCTACAGAAGACTGCTTCCTCTTTCTATGAAAGTTTTAGGGAGCAAGACAGGGTTCCAGAATTTAACTCCTATCCCATTGGAAATAAGTTTAGTGATTATTAAGTTTCCAAGCTAGGTTCCCCAAGTCATTTTATCCTAGGCTATAAGAACAGTACTTCTAAATTTTCCCTGTGGAAAGATACAATCCAAGTTCCAAACAAATTAGAAAAATTATTTCCGCAATCAATCTTCTGTTAAACCAGGAAGAGCTCAACAATCTGCCCTTCCTCATCAACCTCCTTTGTTCAGTTTCTCTTTTAATATAATAAAGTCCCAAATTGGCCACATGTAAACAGTCATTCTTGAATCAGGGCTCACTTTGTAGACCTTTGCAGATCATCATTTCACATGGAGACTGAGTCTGAACCTACCCCATGAAGGTTCGCATTGACCCTGTGACCTACCCATCTGGTAGCCCTGGCCCTGGAGTGATGGACACATCCATTATTACCACCCTGACAACAGCATAAAGCATGCATTAGAGAGGCTGTAGATGTAGGCAGGGAGGTTGTTGGAATGTTTATCAGCTGCAGTTATTTGGATGGACCTGGAACAGGTCCATTTGGAAAGAAGACTTGGAACAAAGGAATGGGATTTGGGGCAAAGACATGTTGGCACACAAGAGGCAGCGTGAGGTCCAATCCACACATTCATGTGGATTGCAGCTAATCACTCAGAGGGTGGGATAGGGCCACAAGGAAGGACTGAGGACCTGAAAATCCTTCCATCCTGCCCCAGGTAGTGATGACCCTACTTCTCTATGTCCCCATAAAACCTACTTCTGTTCTCTCTAGGCAGATATGAGACTGTGTCCCAAAGTGGACTTCGTGCTGAAGGGAGACAGGAAATTTGTCTCATTCATTTTCTATGCCCCCAGCATGTAGGAGCAGGCCACAGCACCAGCAGTTCATCGATACCTGTCTCAGTGTCTCAGGGGTCACCTGCTGCCCCGGGAGTTGGCCCACATGGCTCCTGCAAAAGAAGACCAGGTGGGAAATCTCCCTCCCTTGAGCTCCACTTCCTTACCTACTGTGTGCTCCAGGAAGTGGATTTTCCTCTAGACTGGAAAAAAATCTTTAAAATGAGTCACTCCTCTCAAAATTCACACCAAAATTTCCAATGTAGTAAACCAGTACTTTATCTTTATTCTTCATAAAAATGTTCCAACTATGATGGTTAATTTCATGTGTCAACGTGGCTGGGCCACAGTACCCAGATAAGTAGCCAAACATTATTCTGAATATTTCTGTGATGGCATTTCTGTATGAAGTCAACATTTAAGTCAGTGGACCTTGAATAAAGTAAGATTTCCTTCTAAAACATGAGTGGGCCTCGTCCAATCAGTCAAAAACCTGAATAGAATAAAGATTTATTTCCTAGGCAAGAGGGTATGCTGCAGTGGACTGTTCTCAGGATTGAAAGCCTGAGTCCCTTTCCTGCTGGCCCACCCTGCAGATTTGGGACTTGTCTGCCTCCATAACCATGTGACTCAATTTTTTAGAATAAATCTTTTTCTGTGCCAGTGATATAGCTCAGTGGCACAAGTGCCTGCCTGGCAAGCACAAGGTCCTGAGTTCAATTCCCGGTACCAAAAAAAAAGAATAAATCTTTTTCTATACATATCCACATTCTATTGGTTCTGTTTCTCTGGAGAACCTTAATACACCTCCCAGGTTTTTAAAGGGGAAAGGGCCAGAGAGGACATCTCAGGGAGGGCTGGGAGGTTTTTGGAGACCTGATTGCCTTTCTGGGGAAGGGCAGGAAGTATGCTTCCTGATGGGTACTGTGAGAGCTAAGGGAGGAATGTGGACCTCTTATAATAGTGTCCTAGGAAATCATTGGACCTCTGAGAAGACACCAACAATCAACGCAATTTGATCAACTGATTGAAAATATGTTGAAATCTTATTTTTTGGTTCCCCTGTGTTATGGTTTGTATCCAGATATCTCCACAAAGCCTCAGGCACTCATAGGTAAGGTTTTTGGGAGATGACTGAGTCATAAGTGTGATACTGGATTAGTTCACTGCTGGGCGTACAGCTGGGCGTCATGTCAGGAGGTGAAGCCTGATGAAAAGAGGGGGTCATGTGGGCATGATCACTGTGGGCACGGCCCGTGTGCCTCTCCTTCTCTCCTCCCTTAATCCACCTCTGCTTCCTGTGCACTGTGTCATGAACTGTTGCTCCTCTACCACGCCTCTCTGCCATGCAGCCTCCTCTCTGCCATGCAGCCTTGCCTTGGAGTCAGCCATAGGCTGAACCCTCCACAGACTGTGAGCCAAAATAAGCCTCTCCTCTCCTCCTTTGACTTGATGTCAGGTATTTTGTTCCAGCAATGAGAAAGTAACTAAGACACAGGTATGGTTTGGGGCCATTTCTCTGTGCATATTTTTGAGGACTGGAGGGGTCTAGATGATGGCCTGTTCCACGTGAAAGCTGTGTTATCATAATTGTGATAAGTACAGACTCTACCCTGTTGACCCCAGCCCTTAGTGCTCACAGAAGCAAGGAAGCCTGCCTTCCCTCCTAGGGTCCAGACAGGGGGGGCCCCAGTTTATACACTGAGAGGCTCCAGAAAATGTGTGTGTTGCATACTTTTGTGAATCACTTTATATTTTGAAGACGTGTTAGAGGAGATGGCTATTTCAAGGAAACTTTATAAGTGTCATTTCTTAATGTCACAAGCCATTCTGACTTAAGATTATAACCTCTTTGTAATATATTAGCTTATGAAATTTCTTTTCCGCCTAAGAGATTTAATTAAACTATGTTAATAACATTCAGTTGCCCGAAAGAGTTATTGCAGAAATCCTTGTGGTATTATGAGAAAGTAGCTTAATACCCCAAATAAATGTCAAGTTCCCCAAATCCAACTGATAGCCAAATTAATGAGGGATAAATGTCACTATTATCTATATTTCCCCATATTTATGAAAAAGAAAACATCCATACAGTGAAGGGAATCAGAATCTGTTTTTATATCCCTAGAGTTATAAACATTTGTATCAAAATATTTACAGTTATAGTATATGAAATAATCTATTAGTGAAGAAGCCAAATACAGTACTAGAACAACCCACCAATGTAATGCAAATTACATGAGACATAAATGTCACAGAAAAAGAGTAAAAGACAAGGGAATACATGGTTCACTCCAGTCATAATTGAACTTTTTAACAAAATGAGAGTATCTCTTTGGATATTTCTGATATGTAGGTATGCCTTTGCCCATAATAGAGACTTCTACAATCATTTGCTAATCAAATCATAATTTAAAGGTTCACTACTCCATGGTTTCTTTTCTGGTCAATCTCTCTACTCTCAACCCAGATAATATAGCCTTCAACATTCTCTTAACCAGAATAAGCATAAAGAAATGTACTTAGTAAATAGTCCCTTTACATAAATATCAGTAATTATGCCACAACTCCCCAAGAAAGAAAGGTATATAAGAAATAGATGAGGAAGAGCTAGAGGGAAAAAAAACGTAGGCAAGATATCTCAGATTCATCCTGGGGTAGTAGATCTTCTACAGGCAACAAAGAGAATGCCTCCCACAAACGACCCCTATAGGCAGAATCTGAGATGGCTTAAAATAGCTGCTCTGGGGTGGAGAGCTGCCTGCAGAACCAAGAATAGCATATACTTCTAAGTCCTATAAAGAAAGGCTCCTATGGCCACAGACAGCTCAATTACAGTCTGACCAGGTACCCAGCAGTTCTTGGTACTTTCTTAAAGAAATCATCTGCCCATCACCTATATTTTTATTTATTTCATGGGATCACACACCCCCCTGCAGGGAAAAAGCCCTCTGTTTTTCTCATGACTGAAATATGGTATGCTTAATACTTCACAATTATATAGCACCTTTCACCCAAGGACCTGTTGATTGGTTTTGGCTTGTGAATATGTGAGCTTCCTAAATTGTCATGCCCCCGCACTGGAAGGGGACAAGGCCTCTGAGAAGTCACCACTCTAGCCAGTGTCAAAGTAGGGGTGACCACTGAGTCTAGAAGCCCTAATCTCCAAACTGGATAATTAAATAAAACTTCCTCAAAAGTTACAATCCAGAGGAAGAGTAATAGAATCATGCCACAAGGAGCCCTATCCATCTCTCTTCTGTTATATGCCCATAAGAAATGTTGACTGCATGGAGGGGAACCCCAAAAAGCATGACCCTACCATAGTCCTACAGTGGGAGTGCCCCTTGATCCTACAGTTTGTGTGGTGCTTTCACTACTGAATTGGTCATTAGTGGCTCTAGAGAAACTCCAGAAGAGTTGCCTTGGCTTTAAGCTAGAGCCTGGGTCCACAACAAGAGGTCCCTGGGAGGAACAGCGGTGAGGTTTGGCTGGGCTCTTCCCCTCTCCAATCCTTCTGTGGGGAACCGTTCTCTTTCTTGGATTAGCTAACCCACTGGTAGACTCAGCCTTATAAATTATCTCTCTGCTTTCCCTTTTATCACAGATACCACTGAATTCCACAGAGTTAAATATCTGTTCCACAGAGGCATAGTAGCTCCCTGGCCAAAGCCCTCCTGTAAGCACTGCAGATAGAAATGTGATGCTTTTTCCTTGGGTACAAAGGCAGGGTGGTTTCCAGGCTTAGCATAGTCAGCCCAGAGACAGGATCTGCTCTTGCCAGGACTTGTACCACTATTTGCTATTGGTACTTGGTGCGGTAAGTCTACAAGACCTCAGCGCATGACCCAGAATTCATCCTCAGAAATGAAACCAGTGATACGGCAGCTAAAGGGGCCCCGGGCCATTAAGTGTAACTGAGGGAAGCTGGAGACCGAGTCTAGTAGCTGCATGGAGGTTATCTGGCTGCAACAAGGGGGCATCAAAGCACAAGCTAATGACTTGCTCCCAAGGCAGTGGCTTGGCAGTAGAGAATCTCGCCAGGAATGGTTTGGGTTTTGGCCTCTCCCACTCTTCCTTCCCCCTCCCCAACCCCCTCCCTTTTCTTGGTTTTTGCTACACAGTGACTTCCTCTCCCCTCCCAGATTCAACCGCTTCTTCCTCCCCACCCCCCAGGCGTCCCCAAACACTGGCTCAGCCTCATTTCTTCCTCAGGACCAGATAGAGAATGCCAATAACGAAGCTGAAGCAGAAGCAGATCCAGGCCAGGATGAAGCAGTAGCCATGGTGGGTGCCAGTGCCAAGGGAGACTTCACTGTTGGCGTAGCGAGCAGTGTAGATGGATGCTCCAATCAAAATACACAGCCCTGTAGGGAGCAAAGGCGCCATGTTGTTATTGTTGCTTTGACATTCCTACCAAGAAAAGGTTTTCCTGATTGCAAAAGATCCAGCATCCCTCATTGGCAATGGAAAAGTTAACTCTGGTTATTTGTCCTAAAACAGCTATGCTGTTTGTTTGCCCTGGGCCAAGCTTGACGGTTATATTGATAAATTTGAGATCTCTGGTCTCTCATATCCTCACTGATTTGTGTGGCTGCAAGTGTGAGACAAAACACAGAACATCATGTCCCCCTGCTTTCCTGCCTGGGCCCTGGGTGTACAGGCAGGCTATTTAGAGATGTAGAGGCACCCCGCACTGCACCCAACCACGGGTACTAGTAAGAGTAAGAGAAGAGCAAACACTGCGACCACTGTGTGCACCATGACAGGGCTGGACCCTTTTTCAGGATCCCCATCTTCCCATCTTCTTCAGGCGTCTCAGACAGAGTGTGCCCCAGCTGCACGGTACATGCCCGGAGCACAGGGTTTTAAACAGTGAAACAGATGAGAGTTGTAATCCAACAGAACAAATCACCAGAGGAGAAAATAGCATAATGCAGTTTCACGGAGCTAATCTGCTCCAGTAACCAGAAGCAGAGGAGAAAGGTCCATTGTAATCTCCTCGCACACAAGCTAGCGTCTTGCCCCTGACTCCCAGATACTCACAGCACACCAGCATGGTGGCCCCCGAGAGGAAGAAGCGGTTTCCCTTCTCCATGGTGAAGAGCTGGAACACGAAGACCACGAGGGAGATGACAGAGAAGATGATGGACAGGATCATGAAGGCCTGCACACTCTTCAGGGAGTCTGTGAACACAGAGCAGAAGAGGGAGGCCATGGGGCTGAGGGTTCCCTGACCCAACACCACTGTCATTAGGGGACTGATACTTCTGTACAGACCTTCATGTCCATATGACAGGTCAAGGCAATCACCAGAGCAGTTTTTCCAAAGACCTACAGATGCATTGAAAGCATCAGACACCACCCAGACCTGAAACCGGAAAGAAAAAAAAAAGTTGATTCAAAATTGATCCCCTGCTTTCAAAAGAAAAGAAGAAAAGACAAGAACGAATCAGCTGGCATCAGAGCCACATCTTAATCAAGACACCCTATGTAGCCATAAATATGGCCAGCAGTCTACCTGTTGCTGGAAATAAGGTCCAATTAAGAGCGCAAAGATGCCACGAAATAAAAACTGCATGTGTAACCCTGAAAAATGTCACATAGCTTCTTTGGACTTCACATTCTTCATGGTTTCAAAAAAATGTAAAAATGGAAGTGATTCTACCATGGCAGTTTAAAATTCTAAGCTTCTAAGAAACAAAAGCCCTGAATGAATAAATTGGTTGTAAGTATGTACAACTCATACATTCTATCAAGACTTGCTTTATTTAGGGGGGAAAAAACGTTAGGAAAATGTGGCAACAAAGAAACATATGACATACTGGGAAAGTAATATGGAATCTGGGATTCAGTTGGCCAATTTCATCTACACAGAAGGATCAAACTTTGACTGTCACAACAACCAAAGTAATGTCATAACAAGACAGTATAGCAAAAGCTTTATCATGTGGGCAGTTGGACCACAATGCATATCCTCAGGCTCCCTACGGTGCCAGCATCCCTTCTCACCCAGCCCAAGAAAAATAGTTACACTTCTGGAATAGAAGATAAACGAAGAATCTTGCCTATACACACAAAACATGTACATACTAGAAAAGCAGCGCTCAGGACATGTAGTCAATCACCTGTTCTCCATTTAATAAAAAACTACAAGCCCAGCCTTGTATCTAAGGCTGCTAACACACAGATACGCAGCACCTCGGCATCCACCCTTCAAAACACTCTCAAGTTTGCCAGGCTTGCTATGCTGAGAGGCATCAGGGTTGGCATACAGAATGGATGAATTTCCAAATCTGGAGGAGATGGCATGGGCTGCGCTTTTGTCTTATCTCAGTTACGCTTAGATTAGCCTTGCTTGTAATCATACCCACTGTTTGCAAAGCTCTCCCTTTCAAACTTTAAAATATATTTGTCCTTCACCTGAAGCAGGGCCCAAAACAGACCCTGAAAGTTTCATCTACCCACGTAATGATTACTGGCCTTGGGTTAGTGGTCTTTAGTGGTCTTGTTTTGATGCACAATAAAAGCACACTGGGTGCTAAAACAACCACTAGGGGGCAGAGTAGCCCAAGCTTCAGAAAGAGAAAAGCCCACTACCTTTATCCAATAGTTTGAGGTTGCTTTGTTGGAGTTTATTCCGCAACATTAGGTTAATCTTGCAATATTCCATGTTCATGTGCTACTCTCTGCCCCAAACTGAGCTCGTGGGCTTGGCAAAGAAAGGCTCTCGGCCTCTCATGTCCATCTACCCTTCTGATGAAGTTTCCCAGAAGGGAGGGAAGGTCTGCTCCACCTGCATGGGGGTCCTCATTATCCCTGAGCAAAGTAGGACCTTCCCAAGTGCACACCTTTGCTACACTGCTACCTGAAAGGCATCCCTAGCTCCTTGTGCCGCCCATCTGTCACCTAAAGACAGCTTACCCACTGACCTCCATTCTGCCTCTGCTAGGGGAAAGTTTCCCTTAGAGGCTGAGGAAGTCTCTCTCTGTCCTCCTGCCCCCAAATGCCATCAGCCCTGGCAGGACCCCTTACATAGACACTTGCTTTTGTCCTCTGCTTATGTAACTATTTAATGTGTCAGTGCATTTCTATTTCTTTCTGTAATGAAGCTGCAAGTCCACAAAGGGCAGGCACTGTGGCTTAAACTTCCTTTTGTAGCACTATGGATTAAAGTAATTCCCCAATGAATGAATGAACAAAACAACGTGACTCACATTGGAAATGGTGGAAACAAAGAGCATAATAACAGTGGCGATGTGGACCACAAAAATGCCAGCCAGTAAGACCAACATCTTGGCTTTTCTAGTGACTCGTTAGTGGAGAGAGTTCTGCAAAGAAAAAATATAAAAGGGACAAAAGGTTACTGTCAGATTCCATAAGACAATTCAGCTTTCCCACATGTGTGAGCTCTGGTCTAAAATGGAAACATTGCCATAAAAATCATAATTTCATTCTGAGTTCCTGCAAACGCCTTGTTAACCTAGTTTCCAATATGCCTAATTGCCATCTACCTCTGTACATACATCTAATGTGAAGAGAATTCTAGGTTTTTTTCCCCTTCCAGTATTTACAAACACATTTTTCTAATATTGCCATTTCCAAAAAAAGAACATTTTGTGACAAGTGTTAATATTCTATTTTGTTTCTTTTTTAGAGGTCAAGAGTAAAACTCTGATTTTTAAAAGGCCTTTGCAATTTCCCGGCCTCTGTGCAACATCAATCTCCGTTTTCCACTGGGGAAGTGTCCATAGTCCCACCAAACTGCCCACCCAGCAGTGTGAACAGAAGCGATGCTTACGTAGAATAGCAGTTATTTCTTTAGCGCCCAGATACTGACTCAGCTACTAATTTGATCCCAGGTGAGATATAAAGCAGGAGAGATACAACTTCTATTGTTACAGTGCTCTTTGGTATTCAATAATTATAACAACCTCATTACAGTTTAATGATCTGGTCACCTCTTGATTGAATATTTCAGACTAGTATTGCCACACGGGAGCCTTTGGTCCCATAAGCCTTGTGCATACACATTGCATCAGTCTGGGGCAGAATTCTATTGCCCACAGCTCAGTAGGACAGCTCTGGGACTTTAGAAGTAGGCAGTTTGAGGCACCACCAGATGTGCCTTCTGCTTGTGCATGACATTTACACAAATTCCAGTCCTTCAGGATTCAACACAGAAAACAGGAAGATGCAGACATTATAGGCTGAGAAGATTGGGAATTAATATATATTAAGAAAGTGCGTGGTTAAACAAAAGCTTTCAGCCATGATCTCATCGGGGAAGGGAGCCCACTGATCATAAACCTGGAATCTAAAGGAAGTGCAAAGGATGCACAGCGGGGAGGCTGTTCCGATTCACGCCAGCTGCAGGAGTGCTTTGTCATGCCCAGGGAAGGGCAGACTCAGGGGGCCATGAAAAGGAAAGGACCGGAGGCCGGGAGGAGACAGTGAAGGCGCCCCTCTCCCCAGAGGAAGCGGTAGGGCACACATGGCAACGGCCCCCCTTCTCTGTCCCTCCACCTGATGTAACCGACACTGCCTGTGCCTCAGTCACTTTCGTGCCACACCAGACAGGCGCTAGAAGGCACGGACGTGCCTTTTATCTCCTCTCACCTTTCTCATTCGGCACTCAACATCCAATGGGATCAATGTACACCAGGGTGCGTGCCCTCTGCAGGCAAGGGACAGGAGGCAGCCGCTGGATTCCACCACCTACCGACCCTCTCTAACAGCCCCTTCCCCATCTGAGCCTTCTCCAACCCAGGCTATTTTCTAAGAATATGTCCAATTTAACTGTGAATGGCAAAAAGGTCGAAGTTTATCCTGCAGCCTCAAGGGAGAGCTTGGAGCTTTTATGCCTGCATTAATAATTTCTCCACACATTCATATGACTTTGTTGCTTCACACAGTTTCTTGCACACCTCCACAATTTTCTGCTTGACCTCAGTGTGCGGTGAGGTCTCTGAAGAGGTTAAGTGAGGATCATCTAGCTTTTGGTCTGCCTCAGTTTCCCCATATGAAATAAAGTGGAGGCTGTGATGCAAACAGTACTGGGAAGTGTGAGGAAAAAGTTGGACTGCATATGTGGAACACCTGGCACAGGATCCGGCACGTAATAGGTAATAATACTAGTGTTACTTGGGCTGTGTTCATTATTATTAATACTATTCATATATGAGGCCCAGTAGCTGCTGCCAACCCAACCCAGCTTTTTAATCACCAGGCTGCCCCAGGTTGAGCGTGAAGAATAAGATACCTGCTCTCTAATTCATGAGGCAGCATGTATAAAATCACTTTGGTCCTCTTAGGAACTGTCATTTTGTCTACTCTTACCCTATGAGGGGAGAGACCGCTAAGAACACACCCTCAGGAGTGGCCAGGACAAAGCTGGAGAAACTCTCTTCAGCTCATTCTCTCGGTAACCCCAAGACTCATACCCCCTAATCTCCCCCTCCTGGGCAAACGAATAAGCTGATTGCTGGAAAACTCAGCTTACATTATGGGTACTTGTGTTAATCACCTTGGGCTTTTTAAATGATCCTCACAGTCCTTTTGCTTCTAATTTACAACTATCCTCTGCCTAACGGCGAACAGTGGCCAAGGAGGTAAGAACAGCGTATGATCCACCAAGTGAGGCCACTTAAATGAGTTGCAGAAAACATGGTGAGTTCCCTCCTGGACAGGTGGTTGGGATTCAGCAACACTTTCTCCTTGGGCTGCCATGCGACCCTCTCCAGTCCAGCCGGTCTTCCTTTCACCTGCACTCAAAGTCTCCGTGGGAAGACCCCGCCCCCAGCACCTCCACCTTGGCAAGTCCACTGCATCCCAGGGCCTGTGAGCTCCCAGCCACTGCTGACCTAAGCCACAGCCTCGCCGGATCTTTATTCCCCTTGCAGCTGGAGGAGTGGGTGGAGGAATCAAGCCAAGAATTGACTCTTTCATCTTAGATGTTTTTATGATTGTACTGTGTCTTTCCAACATAGAAAGGACCACACTGTCTTGGATTAGCAAGTATTTTTATTGGGCAAAATACACAATTCTCCCCACTTCTGGCTCCTATGTTAAGCCAAAAAGTAGAGACTGTTTAGCTGGAGCTATTGCATAATACATATAGCTTCATCTTTTCACTGCCCCAGATTTGTCAGGTTGTGTCAGTATCACCCATTGTCAGCTTAGAGGGGTTTTCCTTATTTTTTAATGGCCCTTTCCCAGCACATTTGGAAACAGAATGAATGAGCTTCTTAAATTTCTGTGCTGGATCATCACAGTTGCTGTGGTAGAAATGCCACTCCTCACGCCCAGTAGAGAAACCCTCAGTCTAGGTGGAGGCAACCCTTGAGGGCTTTAGAGAAAACCATTAATGGTACCTAATGGGTGAACAAATGGGAATCTACCAAATGGCAGAATAGAGCAGGTGTACGTAGCAGATGATCCTACGCTCTTGAAGCTTCTATCCATCCACTAATTGCAACATAGTTTGTAGGAAGACTCATTCCCAACCCTACTGTGTATGTTGCTTTGTACAAGGGTACTAAACACATTTCTGGGCATTTAGATCATTAGAAATATTGGCTGCTACAACTTTCTTTCTTAGCAGCATATTTTGCTAAAACAGTAATAGACTCCTCCCTCACAGCACTGAAATGCTACGGCTGGCACATCCCTTGCCATGGCCGAGCCGCTAAACCAGAAAGCAAAGAATAACAGGGTGGCAACTGTGAACGTAGCGGTGTATCCCGCAAAGCATTCAGGCACCAACAGTCCCACGTGAATCACTGGTTGTTGTGGACTCCTTTAACAGCAACAGTCTTTGTTGTGCTTTTGCTCTCCAGCCTGGGCCACCAGAGCTGCTTAATCCATGGTGTTCTGAAAGGGTGGAACATCCACTAGCCTGTCTGCGTGGGATACCAGAGACGCACTTCTACACCTGCCACTGAGAGTGAAGCAGGGGTCTTACGTACCACATGTGCTTTGCACAGGGAGATCGGGAGCCGGGTGCAAAACCGGGAAAGCTGCAGGAAGCACGAATGTTGGCTCTGGGAAGAAGAGGCTGTCCAGAGGAATGATTTTTTTTTTTTTTTTTTTTTTTTGCGGTACTGGGGATCGAACTCAGGACCCTGCGCTTGCTAGGCAAGCGCTTATTCCATTGAGCTATATCCCCAGCCCCCCAGAGGAATGATAATGAAAGCCACACACAGGTCTCTGCTAGCCCTTTTCTCTTCTCTTGCCCTCAAGAGCAGGTCTGCTCGTTCCCTTTCCTTGCTGCTCTTTCATTTCTGACCACCATTTCTCCTCCTCTTCTCCCATCACCAAGCCCATGTGACAGCAGCAGGCTCTTTAAGCTCCTATCTCTAATGCAAGCCTCACAACTATTGGCCACTCTGTGGACTAAGATCTTTGCTGATAGAAAATATATTACCGTTAGTGAACATGACCGTGAGGATTTACAATTCCGGCGATGGAAGCTGTAAGTAACTGCTAAGGAGCGAAGGGAGAGGAGAAGGGGTTTGCCAGTCTCTCTAGTTGTCTCCATCCCCTTAAATCTTCACTAGGTTCTTGCCTCATTCTCACACCTCCTCCTCACCGAACAGTGACTAAAAGGAGACGTAGCCCTAGACACGCTTGCACTGTATATTTCCTCCAGGTAACCTAATATTAGTAGAGTGCTAATGAGAAATAGAATTGGGGCCATATGTGAGACTTTCTTTTTCTGATGAGGAATTCATTCTGCAGAAACTTGGAGAAACGGACTACTGAGGAGCCAAAGGGAAGTACAAATGTGCATGGTCTGGCTGTGCAGTTCCTAAGCAAACGGCCAAATAACTGTTTCCTGTCTGTGCTATGGGGGCTCAGGGGAAGAAATTTCTCCAAGGATGATTGAAGCCACCATAATTGGGAGCAATCACAAAGAAGAAAGAAACCCAAACTCCACTTCTCCAGCAAAGGAAGTGGTGGAGATTCTGAGGCTTGAGTCACAGGAGGATTAGCCTGAGGCTGGGGGTGTAATGCTCAGGGGCTGGGAACTTTTTGAACAGTGGGGGAATTTCCATGATTCACTTGAGAGTGGGTGAGAGTCTCCAGATGAAAGGCAAAGTAGAGACCTTCTTTACAGGGTGACAAGATGGCACGAGAGGGAGGACACCTGAGGAGCAACGAATGACTGACTGGTCAGCGGAAGCCTATTCATGCGGTTCTCTGGCAGCCTAAGGTAGCCTGGGCTTTACTGAGGAGAAGAAAGCAATCGTGGCAGATGCCAAATGCCCTGTCTCCCCTCCCTTTACTCCAGTTTTACTTCCCGAAACATCTCAGTTACATCATGAGTCTCTACCACCATTACTTGCCCAGCATTCATTTCTTATTTTCCACTCCACTGTCAGGGTTGAGTTCAGGTCCCAGCTTGCGTCTTGGCATCCTCCTGTGATCCTCTCTCCAAATTCCCTTCCATAGCCACACTCTATGCTGCCACTGGGTTATCTGACTGTGTCGCTCTTCTGCTCAAAAACTCCCCAACATCCCCACTGCTACCTCACCATTCACCAGGAAAGTGGCTCTGAACATCTCAGGCCAGCCCTGGAATCCGAGGAATCTGGTGTATGTTCAGATTAAATCTTTCATTTTATGTCTTTCTCTCAGTAACTACTTATTAATTCTTTTCAACCAAGCTCAAGTCCTGCCTCCCCTAAGAAGCCTTCCCAGATAGATAGGTCCAAAGTAGTCTTTTTCTCTCTGTGATCCTCTGTCCCTTGCAGAGCACCTTATTAAAGTCACTAATGTCAATAGGGTTATTTATGGATGTGTTTGCTCCCCTACCTTGAAGATTCTAAGTTCCTGAAGGGAGAGTCTTATCCATGACAGGTACTAAATCAATATCATTCAATGAGAAAACAAATGAGTTAAGGAAGGCAGTAATGTCTTCTGTATGTCAAAGTGACTGATGGCTTCATAATGCACACAAAATTTAAGAGGGAATACATCCTCCCTTTTTAACATATATGAACTTTAGTCCTTTATTATTTTTAGAAATCATTTAATACTTTACTGACTACTATGTATTCAGCAGGTTATATATGCACACTTTCTTACAGATTTTGATATAAAAGCCAATGTAAACATGACTACTTTGGGGACACTTTGGGCATTTGAATACACAGGTGCACACATGCATTGTGTCTTACATTTGTTCAGGAAGAAATAAATGAATGCAAAGAGAGTCTCTTAAGTTTCTAAACACTGATTTGTCTGCAGGTTGAACTTTTTTATCTACTTCTTTGAATTACAGAACTACTGGACTAAAGGAGGACTTTCAAATTCCTTCTCAGTCCATGAACCTTCTCCACAGACCTGTAGCAAAGAATGATCTAAATCATGTTTAAACCCCTCCAGTTATGGAGCACTTACTACCTACCAAGACCTGCGTTAGAAAGGCCCGTCTGATAAAGTGTCAGAGTCTGCTCTTCTGACAAACTACCACCCATCTAAGCTCCACACATAAGGTTTCTGGTCACACTACTACTTCCTCTTTCTAGCGTTGTTGTCTCTGCAGATCTGGGCTCTCAGGAAATGCTCAGAAGAGAGAACCTCACTTTAACCCCAACATCTCTTTCCAAATAGAGCCCAGTCTTGGGATTACTGCTAGCCCTTCCTCTGTCTTTAGATGTTTTTCCAAGAACGTGTTTTCCATCACTTTCTAGATAACTGCAAATTTTGAAGAAAGCTATCTTACACCATCTGATCAAAGACCGGCGCTTCCTCCAAGAAACAGTCAGTCATATGACCTCCATGAGTCAGTCCCTGACTCTGCAGCCCTCAGCGTGACAGTGACAGTGACACAAAACCCTGCAGCTGTCTCTTCTTCCTAAGGACACTATCTGTGGCACCAGAAATGCCTTTCTGGCCTCCACGTATAGGCACCATTTTGTTTTTGTTGGTTTGTTTGACACATTTCTATCTCGCTAAGGATCATGTTGGTTGTCAAACTGGTGTCGATGGAACACAGAAGCGAAAGAGGAAGCACTTGTTTCGGGAGCAGCCACAGAGGATGCGTCTGGAGGAGGAAAAAGCTGGGATGAAGGGCAGGCTGAATGGATGAGACCTTGGATGAGCTTTGCTGACCATTGTGCCTGCTGTTTTGTGTCAAGTGTACTTTTCCACGCTCAGTATTGTTTGTATGAAGGGGTA
The DNA here is from genome assembly GCA_004027595.1 of Dinomys branickii. Lineage (NCBI taxonomy): Eukaryota > Metazoa > Chordata > Mammalia > Rodentia > Dinomyidae > Dinomys > Dinomys branickii. The sequence goes on from PVLD010000676.1 coordinate 17,006, forward strand.
GAAGAGGGAGGCATTAATTTCTACGTGGGAAATGTGGAGAAAAAGAATCCTAAAGACCACTTCCTTCCTGCCCCTGGATAGCTGATGTTTGGCTTGGGAAGAAAAAAAAATTTCAGGCTGCCCTCCACTCTGTGCACACCACACCAGGGCTGGATGTTTTAAGTATGGGAACATTTTCATAACCAGGAGAAAACATCAGCAAATAAGCATCAACAGAAACAGGGATCTCAGTGATCCAGGAAAAATAAAACTTTTTTTAATGGCTGTTATTTGAAAGGAAAGAGGAGAAAGAAACAACCAAACAAGTGCCTGTTGGAGAACCAAATTCTCATACACAATCTATCTCTGATTGCTCATGCTGGAAATTTTGCAATGACTCTCCAATCAGTGGCTCTGAGACAGGTGATAAAGAGTACAGGTTCTAGGTTCAAATCCTGTCTCTACCACTTCTTAACTGTCACCTGTAGGCTTAGCCTGAGGGCCAAAATGCCTAGACCTGACACAGAGCAAGGGTAATGTGGTTGTTGGTTTTTTTTCTTTCTTTGTATAAAGTTAAGGGCTTGAGCCGGTGAACTGGGCTTTAAGCTTCTTTGGTAGAATCAGAGGCTCAAATTATGCTAAAAACAAACAAGTAGCATGAACATTGTTTTTACAGATGCTTCCATAGAGAATAACCTCTCTCTCTCCCCTATTTCCGCTTGTGCTCCTTTGTGTGCATGGGGCAACATCCGCAAAGGCTGAGGCCAGACGTGGGCCGCAAAGCCTGAGCCCAGCCCATGCCCCAGACCACAGCTGGTCAAGTGATGGGCCGAATCCCATGGGTGAGGGCGGAAGCTTCAGCTGCCTTCTGCTTCTGACAGGGAAGTATTCTGGCAGCCAGAACATCTCAGGGAAGAGGCTGCCAAGATAATAACTAGGGTACGGGAAGAAAAATCAAGGTGTGGCCTGGCCCCAGCGGCACTTGGGTGGGTCCAACAGCAGATGGCAGCAACATGCATCAACCAGCAGAGCTGCAGCCTGGAAGGTGGTGAGTGGGGAAGCATGTGCTCAAGCAGAGCAGCCCCAGCACACGGGGTGGGTTGCAGGGTTTGTTTCTGTTTGGTTTTGTTTTCTTTCCTTTTTTTTTCTTTAATAGCAATTGATTTTTTTAAAGTTTGGAGGCATTGAGGTCATTCAGTCCAAGCCCCTTGACCAAGAAGGAAATGTAGTCCTCAGGGGTCAAGTACAATCAGAACCGAAGCCGCCATCTTGAATTTTCTAGCCAAGGCTCTTCCCCTCTAGCGTGGTTTTCTCTCCTAGCTTTTGCCTTCAGGCTTAGCAGTTACTGTCACCCTGCTTCTCACATCACTTTTGTGTTAATCAGAGACAGCACAGCCCCTCAAGACAGTGCCAGTGGTATAAGCAAAAGGTTTTTCAAGACCATTGCTTCTTTGCCATATTGCTGAGAAGACCCACCCAGCAGAACCAGTCTTGCCAGACCCCTCCCTGCAAATCCCCAGCACTGGCTTCCAACAGTCAAGCCTAGACTCCACCCTCAGCACTGTTATCTCCTCCTCATCCAATCTAAGAGCATCTTGCAGCAACAGGAAGCTCAGAACTCTCACTGAGACCCACAAGAACACACCATTTGCCCAAAACTCATTCGTTCAGGGCAGCAAACCTCTCTCCAGCGACTCTTCTCCAGCCCCATAGGAAAGGGATTTGAATTATATGAAACAATCAGCTCTGATCCAACCTTCTGAGGAGACAAGAAACAGTGCCTTGGTGTGTAGGCATTAACCAGAAACTCAAGTGACACCAAGCACGTATTGACCATACCAACCCCACCCCATCAGATGTGGCCTAAGCAAGAAACTATGCTGCATAGGACACAAGGAGCAGAATTTTGACTGAAGAACTGCTCTTCAACTTAGGAGCTGGGTGCCCCAAACAAGAGGTGAAGGCGTTAGAAGTGAAAACATCCTGACCACCCCCATCTCCTTGCTCTTTGCCTTCTCTGTCTCTTTCTTTGTCCATTTAGCTTGTTCTCTCCCTCCTAGGCCTTTCTGTTGGCCTCCTCTCCAACACACTAGGTTCTGCTCACTCTCCTTCCCTTCCTCCTTTCCAATTTGTTCTTCCTTGGACCCTGTCCACACCTATTCAGCCACACCCTCATGCTGAGAATAGGGTGGAGCGTCTTTCCCAGGACCTGCTCAGTTCCTCTCTGAACCTGATTTCATTCCCGGTGAATTCCTTGCCTGTTTTCAGTGTCTTCATGGGCTTAGAAAGCCTGCTCTCCCACAAGCTGGCACCTTTGTGTTTCATTTATCAGACCTCTGCCTTCCCTTCTAGCTTCTGCAAGCTGCTCATGTGATATGAACTCCCACCTTGGGACCTGGGGTGATGAAACAGAGGAGGCTTCCTCCATCTTCACAGCAGCTTGAGTCAAGAATCCTCAGTAAAATGCCCACTTCAGTTGCCTCCTTTCAATCTGCTGCCAACTTTCGTAGATTAAACTGGCAATTAGCATGAACTCAAAGGATTTCTCAACACAGGAATAGAAGGATCTTAGAATTTCATACTTTCAGGGGGTCTTGGCCATGTTCAATTTCCTCAAGTAAGGTGTGACCTGCCACAATAGTCAGGACAAGATCACAACCCTCCTGTCATCCCAGCTAGCTGTCTTTTACCTTCCCCAAAATCCCTATCACACTTCCAACCTGGGCCAAAAGTGTTCTCTATTTTAACATGGTTAAACAATGTATTTGTGAAATTGGCTTAGGAAATACACAAACAACTACATAAGGCCAAGAGCACCCACAGCAGAGGAAATTCTGTTTCGTTCCAAATTCACCCTCTCCACACTAGGAGGAAAATGTTGGCCACAGTGCTTTGTTTGAAAGCTAGAGAGAGAAGTAGCCACCACCAGAAGTGTTTGTGGTTTCTGCATCTTCGTGCTTCACCTTCAGTGAAATCTTCTAGTTAAATTAAGACAAACGGCTTTACCAGTCAGAGTACCAGGGACTGACACGTAGACAGCCATCTTGGGCTTGTGTTTTGGGGAGACGAGGTGCTAGAAATTCAAGTAAACTCATAACTGGGTCCACATCTAGACTTCCTTCATTACCAAACAGCGAGGACAACCCAGAAATTCAGGGTCAGCTGGGCAGAATGGAGAACATTCTCTAGAAGCTATGATCGGAAGATTCCAGTTCTAGGATAATTAAGGATCTAAGCCCTTCTCAAGTGACCAATGCCCAGATTGCCAGCAATTAAACAGAAGCTACCTTTGATTAGCAGTCTGCTCCTGTAGTTACCGTGGTGCGTGGTAAATGCATAGGTGTAGACCACATGCACCATAGACCAAATTATGGGACAATCCACAAAAGGTCAAGTTAGAAGCTTGTGTTTCTGGTTGGACTGATTTAGCCATGGCCTGGTAGGTAGTAACACAGGGTGTGTCCCTCTGAGTAGGTACAGATGACAGTCCCAAAGGTCTCTGAGCTTTTCTGGTAGGCAGCTAGCTATACATAGACAGGTGTTAAAGAAGGTACCACATTTGTGTGCTTAGAAAATTGAAGACCACAGAATCAAATTACATCGATATGATTATCTAGGTATGTAGTTTCTAAATTTGCAGAATGCTATTTTTGAGGCTCAGGTTGAAGGAAGGAAGGGAGGGAAGGAGAGAGAGAGGAGGCACCGCAGCTCTTCATGCTGTATTAATTTAATATTAAATAACAGTTAGATATCTGAAAGTTAAGGAGCACTGGGTGGAGCAACAACAAAACCAGAACAGATATTTTCTGGATCCTTTTAACCCTGCAGAACTTACGGAGGAAATGACCTTACCCAGTTCAAGAAACTTTGATGATTAGAGCTGTCCAGCAAGGGAGGATGAGTGTGGAGTCGCCCTCAGATACCAGAACACTCCCTGAGGGGAAATTTCAGGGAGCTGTACTATGATCATCTGTCCAACAGGGTGTAAACACTGAGTTGCTGCACAGGGTAGGAGAACGAATGAGCTGATCTCTAAGATCCCTCTCAAACTTAGACTTCTATGAATGAAATCAAAGATGTAATATAACTAATTTGCTTTGTGCCCTTTTCTACAGTCCCTCTTTAGGTATAAACTCCATCAAGCTGTGCAAAATTTACCAAAAAGCAGCTTTGCCTCCTTTTTAAGCTTCCCTGGTTCTCAGATTGTGCCCTGTCTCCAGTGCTCCCTGTGGCTCCAGCACTAATTTGAACTCCCAAGGGCCACCCAGCACTCCCAAGGTGGTCTTCAAAAAGCCCATTCTCGAGTTGGAGCTGGACAGGCTTAATCTGGTCTCCAGAAGGAAGTAGATAGGGATGTGCAAACCACCTTGAATCCTTTCTGGGTCTGTAGAGGGGATGTCCTTCCTCTCCAGCACCGCCTGGTACTTCTGGGAGGCAGCCGGTTTCTGAGGATGTAACTGCTGTAGGCTGATCCCTCATGGCCCTCGGCCAGCTCCCAAGCCAGCTTTGTACCCCTGAACAATGTAAAATCTGGAGAGCCTCTGAAAAGGCACCGGACTGGATATCCAGCAGCCTGGACAGCACTCTGCCTCCACTCCATTCTTCAGCATCTGGGTGGACCTGGATGGCTTCTGAAGGTGGGAGGCCACCGGGGAAAAATAACCTCCTATTTCATCATGGTTGTTGAAGACTTACAGCTGTAGTCCAGTAAAACTCTCCCGGCTGAGTGATTCTCCCAGCGCTTAGAGGCACAGCAGAGGGCAGAAATCAGATCAGAGGTTTTTGTTAATTGCCCTTGGACTCTAGGGAAAAAACATGCTGCATATTTTCTCACTCATAAAGCTACAGTGTAATACGAACTGCTCCACAAATAATGCAATTCTTGATGGTTACACCCTCAGGATTGTTGCTGTTTTCCATTTGCTCACTGGTTAGAGGTTGCTTATTAGTTTTATCCTGCACATAACTAAAAGAAAATTTGTATTATCTTCTTGGGATGCCATCACTATGGGCTTAATAATGGCTTTCCTAACTCACATCCATGTAATCTGGAAATAGTAAACATTTGAAGCCCATGTAGGAATTCCCTGCTCCTTAAAAAGTTCCCCACGCACTTACTTCATCACCCCCTCAGGGGCAGATTTACAAGGAGTTTTGCCTGTTCAGTAGACAGGCTGATTACATCTAAATCTTCTCGAGAAGAGCAAGCTGCATTTCTGAAGGAGAACCCTAACTGCATCAGACAAGCTGAATCCTGTCACTCTCCTGTCTTGTTTACATGGGGAAAAAAATAACTAGTGTGAGTGTTGCAATGAGCCACACCTCCACAGACACTCCAGTGAAATGCTAACTTGGTAAAACAAAAACAAACAGAAAAGGTGCCTTTCTTCATTTCCCTTGGCTCACGTTACGCTTAGCATGAGCATTTGTGTTTATACAACCACATTTTGGGAAAGGCTAAAAAGAAAAACATTCCAAAACAATCGCTGCAGGAAAACGCTACATACACTTAGAAAATTCTTATGTCATTTCTTAGACAGTCTTTCTACTCGGCCCTGAAATGCAGCTGTTTCTGGGGTGGAAGTACCAAACCATTCAACAGGTTTTTATAGGACCCAGTGAGGCCCCTGTGCCCCACCCTCTCCTCCAAGCCTGGGCCTGCTGGTCTCCCTCACTTCCACATCTGGGAAGGAGAAGAGATTGGAATCCACAAGGGGCTCCTGACTCTACCAAATCAACCCCTCCTGGATTTTATTTGAAACACCATTTGCTTCTCTCTGTTTCCCTGTCAGTTTTCTTTTGAAAAAGACAATCCCTTTTCCCATCCTGTCAGAAAAAAAAAAAAAAAATCTCAAACTTAAACAGAAATGAATGTATAAATAATAAAAGTAAAAGACAAAAATAAAGTGAAAACTATATATTCATCCATCATCACCCCCCAAAACACCAGCAAATAACCCACCAGCAAAAAGAGACTCCAATTCTAAAGCAATTTGAACCAAAATAAAGGAGCTGAAAACAAAATCTAGTCAATTCAATGTGATTCCACAGGTATGCAGAGTTCCCTCCACAGAGGCTATCCCAACCAGGTTTATTCCAAAGTCCCTGCTCCTGCCACACCTGCAGAGTAAGAACTCAATCGCTACAAATAATAATAATAATAATAATAATAATTATAGCCCAATCCTGCCGATTTCCCCTGTCCTCAGAATTACTTGCTGTGAACTTTCAGGGAGAGATGGGCTCAGTATCCACTTTTAGCTAACAGTTTTGAGGACTTTGGAGAACCACAGAAAAGTAGCAAAGTAAAAGCAAGGTATAGATGAATTGAGAAGGAGAAGGGAGACACTATGCACAGCTTCCCCGGGTGGGAACCGTCCTACCTGGAGGATCCAGCGATGAGGCAGACACTCTCAGTGGTCCGAGCTGGCAGCTGCCTGGTCTGCTCTTCTGGAGGTATGTGACCACAGTGAGGGGAGGGACCTGCCTCCCGAGGTTATAAGTTTCCTCCGCTGGTGTGCTGGGGTGTGTGATGGGCGGTTTCTTTTCCCCGTGTTTTAAAGGAGTTTCTATGAATCAGTCTGGCTTTAAAAAAAAAAAAAAAAAAAAGATTTGTTGGTAAGCTACGCCCTGCTAAGTTGGCAGTCAGTCAAAAGTGGCTGGGAGTGAGCCATCAATTCAAAAAAGCCTGTCCTAGGCTCCCTCTGACTCAGATGCACGGACCACAGTGGAAAAAGGAGTGACATTGCTTCAAATGAGTAATAGGACTCATACACACAGATCTGTTTACTGAAGTCCATTCCTCCTCCCCCGAAAGGAGTCTCGGTTACCATGGACATGGGCAAAATACAGGTTCCAACAGGGGAGCGGGAGGGTGAGGGAAAGGGACGGTCTCCTGTTAATTAAAATCGAACAAATCATCAAACAAGATTCCTATTCTCTCTCCCACATGGAATGCATCAGCTGCTGCTCATTGTCAGGAATTTATTTCTGACTTCCCTGCTTGACCTTCACACACTGTCGTTTGGGTAGCTGTGGGACGTGGCCCAGAAAGCAGAAGGGGACCCACCTTGAGTACTTATGACCTGCTTCTAAATGAGAGGAACTGACTGACAGCTGACAGTCCCTGGCCTTTTATTATGCTCTCTGAATGAATTCCCATATGGCCTCTACACATCCCGGGAAGAAGTCCCCCGGTTAAGGACTTTGCTCTCCGATCTCCATGTAATAGTCATCTGGACATTGTTCCACAATTGACTTTCTTGAACACGGCAGTGGCATGATCACTCAGCCACCTCCCTGTGCCACTCCTTTCTGTCTGTCCCGGAGCTGGGAGGGGCCTGCAAAGGCATCTAGTCCCACAGCTTAAGTACTCAACCAGGGAGATTCAGAGCCTGCCTGGATGCCTGAGGTTAAGCTCTCACTTACACTTACTTACTAGCTGAGTGACACTGGGCAAATCACCAGCCTTCTCTGTGCCTGTTTCCTTGTATATAAGAAGTAAGTAACTGTCTCGAAGAGCTCTGGTGAGAAATTCCTGTGTGGAGCTCACCACAGTGCACACATTAAGCATGTAATGCTAGCTACAGTGATTATTTTCCTGAAGAAACTCAGGCCCAGAGGGAGGCCAAGTGACTGTCCAAGCAGACACAGCAGGCTAGCAGCAGCAGCATGGACCCCAGGCTAGCAGCCCCAAGCAGTTCTATTTCTGTTATGCTCTGCTGTATCCCAACAACGTATTTCAGTGTGAAGTCTGCTCCTGTGCTAATTGATCCCCTCACCAATAATGCTGCACAACATCCTTCACTGGGTCCTGTTCAGAACTGGGTCACAGCAGTGAACAAAATCCCTGGCCTCTTGGAATTTAAACTGTGTAAAAGGACAGAGGATGGACTGGTGGCAATTCAATAAAATGTTGATAAATTTAGGTGGTAAAATTATAGGTAAATTTTGTTGCTTCTCGTCACATTTCTGTATTTTCTGAATCTTCTCCAATGCACCTATAGGTACATTCAAAAAGAAGAAAATATTTTCTAAAGTGGATGAAGGAGAAACACCACACACACACGCACGCACGCACGCACGCACGCACGCATGCAGAGTGATTTGATGCCGTTTCTCCGCAATTTCCTAGGATCTGAATTTTATCCCTATGAAAACAACCAAGTCTAGGTTTTTTCATTAAAAACTGATGATGTGACAAAGATTGCATCAGTTTCCCAAGTATTTCCTCATCCCCCCCATCACTCATTTGATGATAAAAGTCTGGGAGATGCCACTCCCAGCAGCGGGCTGATCCCTGAGACAAGCAGCCCTGCCCTCAGGGAGGGAGGGTGCCTGGAGGTGAGGCCGAATGGTCCCAAACTGTGGGGACAGGCACACTCTCCCTGCCGGATCTGTCTCCCGGGACTTCTCAGACCCTTGGGGTACCTTTGCCCTCCAAGGCCTGAGGCCAGTTGCACTTTTATAAAACAGAAACGCAGGGAATATTGGAGGGCAGGGTTTCTCAGCTCATCCTACCTAACCCCTGGGTGCCTCTCTGGGTTAGCAGAGGAAAACAGCAGAAACTTCCCTTAAAGTACTTGAGTGGAGGAGTCCCCAGTCCCACAGTGGATTCAAGGAACAGACAGAGGCAGCGGCACTGAAAGCAGAACCCAGAAAGCAGTTCTAGTTTTTCCTATCCTAATGGCAAGCTGGGGCAGGAGCAAGTGATCTGCCCTGCTGCTTTTCAGCCATAAAATGAGTAGGTATCACAGCCTCCCAATAGGCCTAATGAATCACGTCTTCCCTCACGCTTTGGAGATATTTGGGATTGAAGGGAATACTCTTGAGCTCCTCAAACATGCGTGCGTGTGCGCATACACACACACACACACACACACACACACACACACACATAATGGGGCCATATAGAGCCCAATATTTAGGGTAAGTATTTTGGGGGATACATGCTATTTAGGAATTTTTAAGTCTCATAATTAACCCTTGCCATATCACTGGGCTCATTTTATGAAACAGTTATCAAGACTGGGAAAGAAATCAGATCTGTTCTGGTCAAAGTTCCCTTTTATTGTGCCCCCGAATGCAATTAAAATCTTAACCCCTGACTCTCCCACGGCTGTGAGCAGAGGATTGCAAGACTTTGGGTGGTAAAGGGTTTCATGGTCTGAAACACATGGGGCTGGGAAATGCAGCTCTCTGGCATCTGCATGAACTTTCCAAACGATTTGGAGAAATCTGCGTTTCTGCTCTGCTCCCACTTTCCCCACTTGGAAGGTAGATGAGACACATTCATTTTCCACATGGGCAACAAAGTTTCACTAGAGCTCAGTAAAGCCACAGGTTCTTGGGAAGGAATGCCCCTCTTCCCCAGTAAGACCGATTACTCGTGCTCAGGGTTATGCCCCCCTCCCCCTTTGGAGCAACAAGAATCCACTTCTGGCATGGTGCCATTTGGAGCAGATTTTCAAGTCTGAACTGGCATAAACATTGTTAATGAATGTATGAAACCGTGGCTTTTAATGACTGATCCAAAAAGTCTCCAAAGGTAGGTCTGGCCCTGGAAACCCATAGAAAAGAAACCTAATAATAGATTGAAATCATTCATGCTCAAACTTAGCCAAAAAGAATCCCAATCTTTGCAACATGTTCTCCCAGGAGTGCAAGGGATGTTAGTGTTAACACCAGCACATACTGAAATTGTAAACAGGTTGCAAAAAAAAAAAGTTGTGCAGTTTCTTCCAAAGTCAAATGAATGCCCGCTCCTTGGCACACCTCTGAAATTTGAGAATTAAGCAGAGATTGTCTATCCTCCCCTGCCCTTCTTTCCTTTCACTTCTTTCCACTGTGGGTCTCTCTTTGTTTTTCTCATGAGATATTTTCTTCTCGCTTTTCTTTTTAATTTTCTTACATATCATTCAGCAACTCTAATTTTAATATGGCTTTACAAATGAGAAGTCTCTGAACTATTCGTGTCCCCACCCCCTTGGCTCTTAGCTGGTCTATGCTGAAACTGCTCTGGAAAGATAATACTGATAAAATTCAGAGAGCGTTCCAAGAACATGGGCTTCTGGCCTGACAGTTCGAGCTAAACAGACAGGAAAGTCTCACTAATGAAGTAGTGCCCATCAGTACAGAGGAGAGGTAGCCATGTCGCCAATGACATCCGAACTCAGCAGAGAAAAAGCCAACCCTGCCATGCCAGACAGTTACCAGATGGAGATTAATTGCTGTGATCAATTTCTTCAGGAAGTTGGGGATGCATATGGGTGATTGAAATAGCTGGAAGGAAAGACCTCTTGAGCCATGGCCACAGGGAATATAGATAGCTTCATAGTCAGAATAATAAAAAGCAATTATGACCAAAATAAAAAGTGAGAAGACTGTCTCTCCAATGAATGTCAACTGCAATATTAAAAGGTCGGTAGCAGGGGAGTATTAATTGTATGGATTTTGTATTGCACTTTGCCTTTTATGCTCCTGAGAACATTGTTCCTACTATTTCATGGACCTTTTTTGCAAGTAAAGAACTGATTATTCATAATTAAGGACTGAGCAGCAGATTCAATAAGTAGTTGGTGGCTGCATAGCAGGTACTCAGTTAAAATATAATACAATTCATCAGTAAAGTATCTAATACCCAAGTTTTTAAAAAGAAATCTCATTTTCCTTCAAAATTTCTTTCCCTCAAACTCATTCGCATTAGACTCCTCTAGCTAAGCCTACACAGCTTTGGGATTGCTTATTACAGAAAATGCCGAATGGAATCAAGCTAAGTGCTTATCAGTGAGTTTTCAAAATGCAGTACATGCACCACATCCATACACACGATGGAATAGTATTCAGCCTGGGATATGTCCATCAACCAGTGCAAGGAAAATTATCATCGAAGGGAGCACAAACCCAAGCAATCCAGCCTCTTGGACTTATGGTTATTACTATTAATGTATATTAATTTTACAAATTAACTGGTTTAACTGACATTTCCAAACATGTATATGATATGCTTTGATCATGTTCACTTTCCCTTGTGTCTTGGTTACTTTTTTCTCATTGCTGAGACAAAATACCTACCACCCAAAATGAAGGAAGGAAAGGTTTATTTAGCTTACAGTTTGTGGAGGTTTCAGTCCATATTTGGCTGGTTCTGAGGCAGACTGGCACATGGCAGAGGGCAACAGTTCATGGCAGCAGAGCACAGCAAAAACAACCACAACACAAAGGAGGAATGGCAGCATGCAGCCTCTTTCCCTCCCTTGCATTGTAAACCCACTACCCTCACCAAGGGGACATGTAGCACTCACACAGTCTCCATGCGTTCCTCTTCCACAGGCTCAGGATGTGTACAAAGCAAGCACCCTGGCTTCCTGCTGAGTCATTCAGGCAAACCTGTAGACTCCCTAAGTTGACACAATGTATCAATCGTAACACCTTGTACCTGTATTTCTCTCCCCTTTCCCCATGGTCCCCTTCTCTACCTTTAATAATCCATCTTTTATTTTTGGCCATTTTGTTTGTTTGTTTCCACCTATGAGGGAAAACATTATATATTTGTCCTCCTGTGTCTGGTTTATTTTGTTTACCAAGATGATCTCCAGTTCCATCCATTTTCTTAAAAATGATATTATTTCAGTTGAATCATATTACATTGTATATTTATACTATATTTTCTTTACTTACTCATCTGTTCAAGAGTAGCTTATAGCCCTAGGGATCTTAAAACACATTCCTCACTGGGACTGCATGGTGAGCAAAGCACGCAAATCCCAGGGACATGCTAAACTATTTTGATACCTAATTAACAGTTGGAAAAGTATAAATTGTTTCTTGTGAATCAAAAACAAACACTAAGGAGAAAAACTCAGTTATTTGGCCTCTTTGGAAATTGAGATGTTCTTCCCGGTTCAGTTTTAGGATAATGGGTTGAAATGTCAACAAGACCTCTTTTGAACCTTTAAGTCACACACACACACACACACACATAGCTTCCAGATCCAGCCTATCCTTGTAGGACATTGGGCAAGGAAGGCTGTCCATGCTGGGCTACCTGGCAGGAGTCCACGCCGCAGGACTTACAGTCATTCTGCCACGGACAGGGCTGGACAGAGGCTGGTGAGCACCGAGCTCCCTTCTCTGGACCACACTAACTACCCCCTACCCTTTGGTTAACAGACGAAGTCATCAGCCAAATTACAGTGCTATCAAATGTGATTCATTCAGTTTCATCTTTCCAGTTATAATTTCAGTCTTGCCCATGCCTACACAGTTATCTTAATGAGAGCTAAGAGTTTCTAAATCTCTCCTGCTGCCCATGTATGACTATGGATATGTGGTCCAATTTTTAATGTATGTATAGGGTGATTACATCAATAGAGAATCAAACCAACCATTCTATTCTTCCCAATTTTTACTGCTGGAGAACTTCCCTTGGAGTTTGGGGACAGCCTGACACAACCCTTGTACTAACCACTCTCATTTGAAGGTCCAGGCATCCTGTCTTCCATAGCATCTTTCCTCTGGTTTGTGTACTGTACAGCACTTGCCTAGTGTTGAGAGAGAATTATATGCTCACTGTACGTAGCAAATTCACTCTTGCTCCCCTTTGAAGCTCTGAAGCCACCCACAGGGAACCATGACAAGAAAGGTGTTCTCTTACTGTTTGATTGCTTATTACAGAAAATACCATTAGGAAATGGAATCCATCTAAGTGCTTATCAGTGGATTTTCAAAATGCAGTATATGCACCACATCCATACACACAATGGAATAGTATTCAGCCTTCATTTTTTTAAGAGTGAAAAGAAATCTCATTTTTGGTTCAACAGCATGCTATCACATATATGTACCAATTTTATTTCATAATTAATATATATTTATAACATATAATAGATACATTCATCATGTGGAAATGATACATATGTATCACATCTGGATTCTTTCATGTTTTTATTTTGAGACAGGCTCTCACTGAGTCACTATATGGGGCAGAGCTTGAATTCTGAATTGAGTTCTGAACCTCCTGCCTCAGCCTCCCAGAGGACTAGGATTATACCACCATGCCCAGTTGTTGCTTCCATTTTTTTACCACCATAAATTATATGGTGGTGTGACTCCATGTGTATATCTGTATATGTAATAACATATTTGCCATCTTTATTAAATAATGTTTCTCTTTTATTGAAGTAGCACATGGCACTGATTTTAATCACATCATAATGTTTAATCTTAGAAAACATACTTTCTGGATTAGTTTCTTCCAAGGGGTTGTTTCTCATGATTTTAAGTGTCCCTTCTGATATGCACACTTTTTTTTAAATACAAAAGAATGGAGATATATAAACCAGAATAACACAAAAACAATACAGGAAATACAAAATTACAGAAAAGATAGTAGGGAATTAGCACTGGATTCTATATTACATAATGTTATCTTCACATTTGTTAACACAAAAACAATAAAGGAATTACAAAATTATAGAGAAGATAGTAGGGAATTAGCACTGGATACTGTATTACATAATGTTATTTTCATATTTGTTACTCAGTTATACAGATGATGGCTCGTTCAATTAATCAACTTTCTCCACCCTCATCTCTGTTGTTCTCCCACCCAATCTTCCCTCTGATAATAACTGCACTTTTTGGTTTATTTACCCCCTCAGGCTCTCACATTGGGAAGAGACATGGCTACTTCAAATTATGCTGTAACAAACATGAGTGCGCACAAACTGCTATGGCAGGGGGTGAGAAAGCGCCCATCCTCAAAGACGGTAGATGGGCAGGGAACCAGGTTCACTATGGCTAAGCCCCCAGTGACAAGTCTTCAAGGCCACTGGGGGTCCGATCGAGTCGGCGGGGTTACAGCGAACCACCAGGTTCTGCCTTGATACAGTGTGTCCCGAGGCCCGGTAGAGTCCTCAAGGTTGCCCCGGGGGACCTCCGGGCTCTGCCCTGGTGAGGCACTGCCAGGGGCCCGGTCGAGTCCTCAGGGTCGCCCCCGTGAACCGCTGGGCTCTGACATGCACACTTTATAGTCATTTCCCCAGCCCTAAATGCTCATGGGAAACATGAGTGTAAATGGACACCAGCTAGCTCTTTCTGGCCTCCTTCCCTTCTCTGTTTAGCTCAGGAACAATGATGGACAGTTCATATTATTGTCTTTCTGATCTCTCATGCGAGAACGTGAAGCTAAATGGAAATGCCTAACCTTACACACACAGGGCTGGGCGGTTGCCCGGAATTTGAGTTTTAAATTGCCCTTTAGTTCTGGCTACATTTCCCTAGACTGCCCCATTAGTGTGCTCAGTTTGAGCACACCCTTTCCCAAAATTCTAGACACATAGCATCATTTTTATCTTCGCTGTATGCCTTGGCCTCATGGCTCCAGATGTGACCCCAGTTCATTCCCGAAGCTGGAGCCCACGCGGATTTCAAAGGGGCAGCAAGAGATGCAGTTCTTAGTGTCCTGCTATGGTGGGGTTCCCACAGCAACCTGGGTGTAGTGAGACAGACAAGCCTGTGCTGGCGGGGCCTTGCCAAGGAACTTCTAGTCTTAGCTCGGAAACAGTGAAATGCAAGGTCCATGCGAGCTGGTAGCAAGGTGACAGCTGCACAGATTCCTCAGCACAGGGCCGGGTAACTCATGGGTGGAATGAGGAAGGGGTGGTTCACTGGGCATTGGCTCTTGTGATATCAGATTGCTTTTTTTTTGTTTTTGGGGGGTTTTCTTGGTACTGGGAATTGAACTCAGGACCATGTGCTTGCCAGGCGGGTGCTGTGCTGCTGAGCTATATCCCTAGCCCCAGATAGCTTGTTTCTAAAAAGGATCTTGCCAACTAATTGTTACCAGGTTCTGCATGGTTCGTCTCTCCTTCTGGAACTGGATTCTAGGTTCTTCTCCCCTCAGACAAAGAATAGAACAAAAGCAGCAAAAAGTAGCATCAAAGTTTATTCAAGAAAACAAAAACAAAGAGTGTGAGAGAAACTGGCTCTGCAGAGTGAGCTTGGATCAAGTAAATAGAAAAAGAGGGTGAGAACAAAGATCGAAGTATTGCTGCATCTGGGAAACACGGCATGGGCTATTGTAAAAAATTATGATAGCAAAGCCTTCATTCATGTCAGTGTGTCCTCTTATGATGTCTAAATCTGGAGAAAACACACAAGAATTTCTACATCCAGGTTTGAGAGGTAGTGGTGGGATCGCATGCCTCAAGCTGACATCAGGTCTAGGCCATCCTATTGGAAACCTGCTCAAATTCTCCTAAGAAGTCCACATGCAGGGCTTTAATAACAATTCTGTGTGTGTGTCCAGGGTCTTGTAATTAACAGGCCATTCCTACTTCCCCAGCCAGTTTTGTCATGCCCTAATCTCCTGTTCCACTTGAGCTGTCCTTGGTCTTCAGGGTGAGCAATTGGAGTCATTCTTCATATTCAAGTCCAGGTTAATGCGGACTCCAGGAAAAAGGCCTAACTAAAAATGACAGTAACAACAGCAATAAAAACAACTTACATTCTTAAAGCACCTTAGGAACACACATTTCTAGTATGACAAACTTTATTGTTTTCACCTTATTAGCCAAGTAAAACTGACACTCGGAAAAGACTAATTGCTTTATCAAGGCCATGGAATTACTACGGAACAGCATTTTGGTTCTCAGAGTTTTTAACTCTGTGCTGTAACTTTTCTCTGTCTTCTGTTTTGCTTGCTTCCATAGAAGCCGTAAAGGGTCTTCCATAGATCACGGATGATCCAGTAGGTAGACGCCTCCAGGTACATGAGATGGTTTTGAGCTTCTCCAGCTGAGTGTCACTCATCAGAGCTTCCTAGATCCTCATAAGGCAGGATCTTTATGACTCCAAGAGAAACCTATTCTCTAGGTAAGAAATTCTTGCCACTTAAATAATCCCCTCACTGGTTTCTGGGTTCCTCATTTCAGGCTGATCTTTGTGGATAAAGGAACTGAGTTAAGGATAGAGTTAAATTCTCATAAAAGACAACATAAATTGTCTTCAGAGTCTGCATAGGAGCAGTGACACTTTGAACTTGGGAAAAGCACCTAAGCTTCTATGTAAGACAGCAGCACTGCAATTGCCAGGAAACGACCAGCTGTTGGCAACCCAGCCGTCTCAGGTGATGAAGAGAGCACAGCCCCATTTGGGAGGGGACAACTCTTCTCCCTAGGAGGGGGCCACCCACCTGTACAAAAGCCACTCAGTGATAAATAAGAGCCATATCATCTAAATTACTGGAAAGCTCCTGAGGGTAGGAGCCCTTCTTTATTCCCTAAAGCATCTCAAGCACCAAGAACAGTGACTGCTACATAGTAGGTGCCCAATAAACATGTGTTGAATGAATGAAACAAACACTCGTCTAGATTTGAGAAAAGGATGTGTTACACTCGCAGGTAGCAGAGAGAGTGGTTAACAGCACAGAGTGTTTCCCCCATAACTAATCCAGCATACAGCAGCAATAATATCCAGAAGAAAGCAGATCATTCACCACCACAGCCATGAGTAAACTGAAGAAAAGTAAGTCCAAGCTCATCTTACAAGTATTACAACACCTAAGATGAATGGCAACCAAGTGGGAACGTGGGGAAGGTTGTGGCCAAGGGCAGTAATTCAGCATCTGCTACACTCTCAGCCATGTGAGCCCTTAATACTGAATACTTTTTAAAGGACATAGGAAAACATGACAGTAAGAAAGGAATCTTTCATAGGAGTGAGCAAGGCAGCTAGACTTTTAAATGTCACAAAACTAAAAGAATCACAGTGAGTACTGGATCACAGAATGAGCTGGGCCAAAGCTAAGACTCAGCTCAACAAATCCAAAACCAACTGGTAACCTTCTCTCTCCTCTTGCACTTCTGCTCCATCCTTTCAGCAGAGTTGTCCCTGACACCTGTTCCCCAAGACTGGCCAGATGCTCTTCCTCCGTGTCCCCGGATCTCTCTGTACTTCCTCCCTCAGTTCTCAGCTCCTTCTCAAGGTCCTATGTCTTACTGCCTCTCAGTTGCTAACACAATACCTTGGATATAGTAGGCACTCAGTAAGAAATTGCCCCCACATTAAATGCATTAATGCTTCCATCGTCTCTCTGTCAAACTAGACTCCTCCCCTTGATACGCTCCAAAGTCACCAAATACTATTTAATCTACTTAAAACACATCATAGACCTGACCACTCCTGTACACCCTAGCTGCTTTTGCTCAGGTCTTCTGTTCAGCTACCTTTGCTAAGGTCTTCTGCATTGTCTAAAGTGTCACAGTGGGTGCTAAACACTGGTCTCCTCTCCAGCCCCAAACTCCACCCTTCCTACTAGACGTGGCCAACTGCAGTCCACACATATCACCTGTGTGATCCTGAGAGTGTTCTAAAAAAAAAATCAACATTTCAAATTAGATCCTTATATTTTAGAATCAGAAAACTTCATATTATATTTCTGCCTTCCAAGGTTTCTTAAAAAAGCAGAATGGGTTTTCCTACCAGAATGGCTGGTAGGAATGGAACTTCATTCCCACATGGCTGTGGTCAGCAGCAAGAAGCAGGAGGCTGGGAGCCTGTGACCTTCAGCAAGGAAATCTCTCCCTCCCACTTGGCCTGCCTACCCTACAGGGCTTATGGATGTGGCCCTCTGTAAGCCGTCATGTCTGTGACTCCTACTGTGTCCTGTCGTCAGAGTATCTATAAGGAAACATGAATCAGATCACATCGGGTCACACGCCTGCTATCTAACTCTACTGGGGAAGTAAAATCATGCAAGGCCCATCACACACTGGCCTCATCCACCTTTTATGCCTCTGCCCTGCTCCTTCTGTTTACCCAGCCTGCACCTTGAGCCAACTGGGCCCCTTCCCATTACTGAGGCTTTGCTCAACCTCCGTGCCATGGTCAAGAGAATGAGCTGGAATCAGATGCTTATGGGAAAATCCTTTCCAAGTCTTCATTTGCTCATCTATAAAAGGGAGATATTAGTGGATACCTCGGGATTATCAGGAAGGACAGATAAACAATACTCACAACATTCTTAAAACAAGGCTCAGGGCACAGCAGTGACAGCAATGACTTAAAGAATAATACCATTGTTGTTGCCCTTCCCTCCCTAAAGAAATGCAGTTCTGCCTCCATAGCCAGTTCAAATGTCACCTCTGTGAGACCTGTCAAAGTCCTTCTCCCCACCCTAGCCAAGATGAGTAATCCCTTCCCTGTGACCTGAGTGTCCCATTCAGACCTGTAGGGTACCTGCCCATACTGCGTCTCCCACATCACCTCCACCATCTCATCCTTCTGTCTGCCACTTGCTCCCCACAACGAGTTGAGCATCTCTGGACATGGCTGGGTAGTTAATTTTTCTTGAATGGATTGGGTTGGATGTAAAAACAGAAACAACCAGGAGGGTTTTCTCCCAGAGTTCTACTCACTAAATACTGTCACCTGATGCCATCTGCCACCTAAGTGCATGGTCTACAAAAGACAATGAAAAGTCAAAGGCTAAATTTAGAGCACTAAGACCAGGCTGTGACATTTAACTATATGACTTTGGCATCTCTGATCCAATAGGTCCTTAGCTACACTGTGACAACAATTCCTTGTCCACCTCTCAGGAATACAGCAGGATCCAATGAGGGTAACATAGAAGAAAAATGTTACAAACTTCATTCTGGTGTGTGATGCAACCTTTGAAACTTATTGAATTATAAGAATTGGAGGGTATAAAAAAATTCCTTTGATAACCTGGACTACTAACATACAGTTATAAAATGTGGGTGTGAGTAAAAAAGAAAAAAGCCCTCTCTAAAACAAATACCAAAAACTCACTTGGTTGAATCCCAGTTCTGTCAAGGCTAAAGGACTTTGGACAAGTTCTTCACATTTCTGCACTTCCCCCTCTTCATCCATAAGGTGAAGATAATAAAACCTATCTCGGAAGGGTGACAGGAGGGTGAAATTACACGACATGGTCAGGAACCTTGATGAGCACCTGCCTCTAAAGATCTCTGTGATGTCTGCAGACTACACCAACATTGTAATAAATGGGCATCAGTTTGAAGGAAAAAATACAAATATGAATTAAAATATCACATGGATTATATTAAGATAAAGGCATAATACATGTTTCCTGACTTGGGGTGGAGAGTAACCGGTAGTGGAAGCCTCTACCCAAGTCCAATGCTCTTGTAGTCCTTTCCATTGGTCCCACCTGGATCCCTGAACGCTCCTCCTCTTGTCTCCCCACTTCAGCCTCCTATCTGGATTCTTCTCTACTGTTCTCTTTTACTTTCTAAAAGTACCATCTCTTTTCTCTATGGAAAGCTGTTCAATAACACCCTCTTATCCAAGATATGGGCAGATACCCAACCAGCATGCTAGATCTTTTCATGGCCTGATTTTACCCACCTCTCCAGTCCCACCTCTTACCGTGCTGTTATCTCCAGTTCCTGGCTTATAGCCCGGCCAAAATGATCTCTCTCTGGGACCCCGCCTGAAACCCCCAAGCCTTCAACATCTTCCCCTGGTGACATCCCCTTTCCCTGGCTCTGTCTGGTCTTCAACACACAGGAATCAGTTTCCCCTGGGAGATGCCTTGTGTCCCATGTGGATTTGGTATCCCTCAGTGGGGGCTCCCACAGCCTCTGAGCATATCCATCTTCATGCTTACCATGAGGAAATGCCAATATTCCATTTCTTGTCTAACCCCTTCCATTAGATAGCAGCATCCCTGAAAGCAATGATGTTTTTTGAATCATTGAACCCTCCTCACCAATTACCAATCATGCCTTCATGGTTGATCCTCTTATAGTGAATAAAATATATCTATAAGTAAATAGAAGATTACAAAAATATATTTATAGTACATATTCACATACTATAAATAAATTGATCTCCCTACCCAATTCCCCAGACATCACTCATCTGCAATCTTTAGGATCTCACCTTTAAAGACATAAACTAGTCAAGACTTAAACAATGGTGGATAATGAAGCTGTAGGCCACTGTGTTTAAGCATCAACCTTGGCTTTAGACAGAACTTGAGTTTGAATATTGGCCCTACTAACTACTAGTCATAGGAGCTGGGCATGATACTAAACCTCCCCCAGGGCTCAGTATCATGCCTGCAAAACAAATATGAGTACGTGCACCACGTAATGTTTATGACAGCAAGATGAGATGAGGCCTGAACAGCACAGTGCCCACCATGTCATTAGTATTTAATAAAGGATTGCATGTTAAGGTTTCAGTAAATACCTTACTGATCAATGAACCAGCAAGCACAATATTTGAGTACTTATTTATTAAACCTATATAAGAAGACAAGAGAAGCTCGGGTCTCCATATTGATACAGAAACTAGGCTGTGCATGAGAGGGACAATGTAGAGAAGAGAAAAAAGCACAGCTCCTATGATGAAAGAGAGACCAGGGCTTATTGGTGAGTGGCCAAATGTCCAGGGACATCAGTACTCAAGAACCAAAGGTAGCATTTCCAGCAGGTCCCTGTCATCCAACCAGAGAATTTGACCCCATCATATTCTGTGAACTTTTCACTGGCTCTGAAATACTCAGGATTCTCAGCCTGGTGCTCATTTCTCAACCCGCCTAGCACTTTCTGGTCAACTTGACTCACTACTGTGGGCTCCCTTGGGCTTTATCCTGGCCAGTTTTAAATGCCTGAAATTTCTCATAGTTTCATAGTAGACTTTATCACATTTTTTATTACATGGCTGTTGAGTGCTCACAATACTTATCATCAAGATCATTAACAGCCAGTGGTGGTGGCACACTCCCATAATCCTAGCACCCTGGGAGGCTGAGACAGGAGGATCATATGTTTAAGCCCAGCCATGCACTTTTAGTGACTTAGTGAGACCCTGTCTCAAAAACGTTTCTTTAAATGCTGGAGGTGTAGCTCAGCTCAAAAACCTTGGGTTCAGTCCTCAGGGCCAACACCACCACCACCAAAACCAAAACAAAACAACACTAAGAGAGGGAAAGAAAATGGCTAGGGAAGGAAGAAGTGTCTTCTTCCCAGCCCTGTCTCGCGAGACACTCTGGGAGCTGAGGATCCAGCAGATTCTGGTACCTTGGCAGAAGTTTGCTTCAGACCAACACCTGTGTCAGCCCACCCATCTGCTCCCTGATTCTCCAGACTCCCCTTCCCAGAAGGCACCCCAAGGCCCTCCCTACAGTGTACCCCCCTAAACTGCCATCACGTCTCCAGTTTTCGGAGGACAAGGGCCATCATTTAACCTCTCTCCATCCCCACTTCGTCACCTACACTAGGCTGAGAGTTCCACGATGACTGAGTGAGCTCCCTGCAGATGTAGGACAGGATTTCACAACTGGGTGGCCATCCTTTTATTTCAATGGTTATGCGGTATCATGATAATAATAACGGGTATGACATGCTGGGAGGTTAATATGCGCCTACAACAACCCTGTAAAAGAAAAGGTAATATTCTCAATTTAGAGAATAAGTAGCTGGCAGGTCACAGGGTCAGGAAGGGGTCAAGCTTGAAACTGTATTGCTAGGGCTGAAAGCGGAGCCACTGCCCTTCCGCCCTAGTGAGCACTGGTACAAGGACCATCTTCCTCTGCTGCCGTCCCGGCCCAGATGCAGCAACGGGGACTGCCGGATGTCCCGGGGAGTTTCTGGATACTGATGTATCTTCCCAAATGGGTATAATCAGGCAAAATAATTGTTCTATAAAGTGTGTAACACGTGGCACTCAGAGGAAACATTCATTGCACTGAACAGCAGAATTTCCTGGTAAAGATATCAATCCTCTCTTTCTTATTCTTTCCTCTAACTAGATAAAAGTTTTGTCAAACTTCAGAGTTTACATTTCATCTCACTCCTGCAAGTTCTTTTAATTTTTTTTATTAGTGCATGTTTGCAGTACCTAACGATCACATTCATTGTAGGGACTTGGTACCATATATAACATGTCAATTTTCATTCCCTTCCCCTAGACCCCCTTTTCAAGAAAAATTTTTGCCAACATCAGATTCATGTATTTTATGTCTTTATCACATTAATTATTATAAATACAGATTAACAGCCAGATAACAGGCCAAAAAAACATATAGGACAATTATACTAACTCAAGTGGATATATTTAGATACACTGTCCATTCTGGGCTACAATAACTTTTACTCTCCGTTGTTTTATTGTCTGTCTTTTGTTTTGCACTGCATTTATATATTGGGTTTCTCACATAAAGAAACCATGGGATGTTTAAGTTTGTGTATCTGATGTATCTGATTGACCGCTTCACAGTATGATCTTAAAGTGCATTCGTTTACCTACAAATGACATTCATCTTTCTTCACACCAGACTAGCACTCCCCTGTGTATAAATACGTTTTTTTATCAAGTCCTCTGTTGATGGACATGTAGACTCCCTCCAAGATTTAGCTGTTGTAAACTGTGCTACTATAAACATCGGTATGCATATATCACTGTAATATGAGTATCTTTAATTTTTGGGGGGAAGATTCCTAGGAGAATAGCTGGGTCAAATGGAATTTCCGGTTTTGGTTTTGTGAGTAAATTCCATATTGATTCCCAAGGTGGGTGTTGTGTTTTCCCCACAGCCTCTTCAGCATTTGTTATAGGCTGATTTCTGGAAGGATAGCTGTTCTTTCTAGAGTGAGATGGAATCTCAGTGTTGTTTTTATTTACATTTCTTAAATTTCTAGTAATGTTGAAAAAATATTCAAAAAAAATATTCATGTGTTTATTGGCCATTTGTACTTTAGATGCCATTGAGTCTTTAAATTTGAGGGGTCTAACTTTTTGAGTTCTGTATATATTTCAGATATTAATCTTTTTTTCTCTTTTTTTTTTTTTGGTATCAGGAATCGAACTCAGGACCTTGCACTTGCCAGGCAAGCTCTTATGCTGCTGAGCTATATCCCCAGCCCAGATATTAATCTTTTGTGTTAGAAGTAGTTGACAAATTTTTCCTTGTTCTATAAGGTGCCCCTTCACTCTGGTGGTTTCCTTTGCTGTACCAAAGTTTTTTAATTTGATTTGATCCCATTTGTTGATTCTTGGTATTACTTCTTGTACAACTAGGTTCTGTTCGTAAAGTTTTTCCTACACCTATATCTTCAAAAGTTTTACCTCTTTTGTCTTCCATTAGATTGTTTCTGTTTTCATATTTAGATCTTTCATCTATATTGACTTAGTTTAGTGACTAGAGAGAGATATGGGTCTAGGTCAGTCTTTGGCATGTGGTTACCTACTCTTCCCCAAACCATTTGCTAAAGAGGCTATCTTTCCTCCTGGGAAAGTATCTGCCCCCTTTGTCAAAGATAAGGTACCTGAGCATGTCTGGAGTTGTTTCTACAACATCTACTCTATTCCACTGATCCACAAGTCTGGGTTTTGTTTTTGTTTTTTTCCCAATACCGTTGCTGTTTTTATCATTATACCTTTATAGTATAACAAAGCCTGGGATTGTGATGTCCCTTGAATTGCTCTTGTTGTCCAGAATTGCTTTGGCTACCCTGTGTCTCTTCTGGTTCCATAAAAATTTTGGGACTACTTTCTCTAGTTCTGTGAAAAATGCTATTGGTGGGTTTTTTTTGTTTTTGTTTTTTTGTTTTTTGTTTTTTTTTTTTGCTATTGGTGTTTTAATGGGGACTGCCTAAATCTGTGTAACCATCCTGGAAGTGCTGCCGTTTGACTATATTGGTTCTGCTTATTTAGTCACAGGAGATTGCTTTTCATTTTCTGATATCTTTGATTTTCTTTTTCAAAGTACTGTAGTTCTCATTGTAGAGATCTTTCACTTCCTTGGTTAACTCCTATGAATTTCATTTTTCTTGATGCTTTTGTGAAAATTATTGTTTCCTTAATTTTTCTCCCAGTGAGTTTACTGGGGTACAGAAATGCTATTGATTTTTGAGTGATGATTTTGTATCCAGGTATGCTGTTGAATTTGGTTATTAGTATAAGACTCTTTTGGTGGAGTTTTGGGGGTCTTCTATATAGAGTCATGTCATTTACAAATAATGATAATTTTAATTTCTCCTGTATCTATCCATATGCTTTTATTTCTTTCTCTTATTTAATTTCTCTGGCTACAGTTATAAGAACTATATTGAACAGAAGGGATGATACCAGACATCCTTACCTTTTGTGATTTTAGAGAGGAAGACTTTAGCTTCTCTCCATCTAATATGATGTTAGCAATTGGTTTGTCATAGATGGCTTGTTGTTGGATTGAGATGAATACCTATTTTCTCCAGTTTTTTTTTAAATTATGAGTGGATATTGGATTTTGTCAAATGCTTTTTTTGTATTTATTGAAATAATCATGTGATTTTTGTCTTTGTTTCTATTTATGTGATGTATTACATTTATTGATTTGCATATGATGAACCACCCCTACATCCCTGAAATAAATCCTTCTTGGTCAAGATATATGATATTTTTGATGATTTGCTGCACTCTTGTTTCTTATTGAGAATTTTTGCATCAATGTTCATTAAAGAAATTTATCCATAGTTTTCTTTTTTGCCTGGATCCTTTTCTGGTTTTTGGAAGCAGGATAATACTTGCTTCCAGGACTGCCTTGGGAAGCATTGCTTCCCTTTTGATTTCATAAAATGTTTGAGGAGTATCTGCACTAGGTTTGCTCTAAAATTCTTATAGAATTCAGCAATGAGTCCATCTCAGTGGGCTTTTCTTAGATGGGAGGGTTTTTTAAATTATTATTATTATTTCTTCAGTTTCATCAATTGATATTGTATTATTTAGGATTTGTATATCTTCTTGGTTCAACTTTAGTAGTTCATACATATCTAGGAATGTATCCATTTCTTCTGAAATTCCCATTTTATTCGAGTATAAGTTCTCAAAGTAATCACAATTGATGTTCAGGATTTGGGGCAGAATCTGTTATGATTTTGCCATTTTTATTTCTACTTGCATAATTTTGGGTTTTTCCTTTCCTTATTTTGGTAAGATTAGCTAAGGGCTTGTCTATTGGTTGGGGGAGGCACCAGGAATCAAACTCATGACCTTGCACTTGCCAGGTAGGCCCTGTGTCACTGAGCTGTATCCCCAGCCCCAGGGTTTGTCTGTTTTGTTTGTTCTTTCAAACAACCAACTCTTCAATTCATTGATTCTTTGTATCTTTTTTATCTCAATTTCCTTAACTACTTCTCTGATATTTATAATTTCCTTCACGGTACTAGTTTTGGTTTTGGATTCTGCTTGTTTTTCTAGGGCCTTGCCATGAATCATTAGGTTATTTATTTGAGCTCACTTGGCTTTTCTGAAGCAGACATTCACTGCTATTAACTTTTCTCTTAGGACTGCTTTCACTGTGTCCCATAGGTTCTGGTATGTCATACTGGAATTATTTGATTGTAGAAGCAGTCTAATTTCTTCTTTAATTTCGTCTGTGACCTGTTAATGATTCAAGAGGGTATTGTTTAATTTCCATGTTTTCATAGTTTCTTGTGTAATTGATTTCTAATTTTATTGCACCGTGATCTGATAATATGTATGGGATAATTTTAAGTCTTTTGTACTTATTGTATGCTTTACTGCATCTTTATGGGCTAGTATGTGGTCTATTTTAGAAAAAGTATGCATGGCTGAGAAGAACGTGTATTCTGTCATTAGGTAGAATACTCTGTAGATATTGATTAAATCCATTTGCTTGAAGGTTTGGCTCAACTCTGATATTTCATTGTTATTTTCTGTCTAGTTGATCTGTCCATTTGTGACAAAGGGATATTGAGATTTCTTGTTATTGTATTGGTGTTTATCTCACTTTTCATGTCCATTAGCATTTGTTTTATGAAGTTGAGTATGTCACTATTTAGTGTGTATGTGTTTATAATTACTATCTCTTCTGTTGAATTGTTTCCTTGAACAATATGTAGTGACCTTTGTTGTCTCTTCTGATTAGTTTTGACTTGAAATCCACTTTGTCTGAAATTAAGCTAGCTATTTCTGCATTTTTCCAAGGTCCTGTTGCATAGAACATTGTTATCTGTCTTTTCACTTTTAACCTCTGAGCTTCTTTTTGAATTAAATGTGTTTCTTGTATACTGCCTATTGTTGGGTTTTGTTTCTTGATCCTTTCTGTCAATTTGTGTCTTTTGATTGGGTAATAGAGACCATTCACACTGAGAATTGTTACTGAGTTATTGACTTATTCTTTTCATTGAACTATTTTCCTGTTGTTGATTTACTTGGTGTTTGTTTGTTTAGTTGATTGGTTGATTTTGTTTTGTTTTGTTTAGCTATTCATCCTGCCAGGTATTTGGCTTTTTTTTCCTTATTAACATTGTTGGCTTTACTGTCTCTTTCTAGGAGATCCTTGCAAATGTTTTGCAATGCTGTTTTGGTAGTCATTACTTTCTTGAGGTGCTCCTTGTCATGGAAATAATGTATTTCTGCATCAATTTTCAAAGAAAGTTTTGCAGGATACTTAAATCAGGATTGGAAGTTGTTACCTTTTGGGGTTTAAAACACTTCACTCCAAATGTGGTATAATTCTACTAGGTTTACCTTTACAGGTGATTCATCCTCTTTACCGAACAGCTTTTAAGATTTTTGTCCTTGTGATAGATTTCTGGTACTTTGAATATAATGTAGCATGAAGTTCTCTTTTGGTCATGATTATTTGGGGTTTTATATGCCTCATTTACTTGTATTGTTACTTCTTTCCATATATTTGGGGAGTTTTCTGACATTACTTTTATGAACAGTTTTTTATGCTTTTAGTGTTGTCTTTTGAGTTTTCATTTCTGCCAATTATTCTTAGTCTTCCTTGCATCATCTAGAAGCTTTTGGATCCATTTTTCATGTCCTCTTGTTGCTTTTAAGGTGCTTTGAGGAACTGGTGTTTGGAGGCATCATTTTCTTCTAGTCTTGAAATTCTTTCCTCACATTGGTCACTTCTACTGTGCATACTTTCTGTATAATCTCCTGGAATTCTGACTGGAAGCGTTTTATGGACTCTAATTCTCTGGTAAACTAGTCATTCATGTTTTGTATCATTTTGTTTAACACATCTAACTTTTATGAGCGTCTCCTGAAAACCCCTAGATCATGTGGGTTATTACTCCCATTATCTGTTCAATCATATCTTCTATGATCCCACTGAGTTCCATTTTTATTTGTTTTCTAACCCCCTCTGTTATCCTTTCAAGTACTTCCGGTGTGTAGCCTATGCTATTCTGCCCCTCACTGCCCCAGGAACTGGCTGCAGTGGAGTTCAGAGTTTTGCAAGGCATTTTATTGCCTTGTTCTTCAAGGCATTTTTATTGCCAATGTTTCCATTGTTTTGTATGTTTGTTTTGCACTGAGCTTTGTGGACACTTAGAGTGTAAAGACTTTGTTGCCAGTATAGAAATCTCTTTAGCTACTTTTCAACAATGTACTTCGGGCATGGCTGACTAAAATACTTTATCTCAGCCCCAAGATTTGACCACTTTTTTTAATTTGGTAGGGGAGGATGCATTGTATAAGTACCGCGCGCTAACCGATTGCGCCACTGGAGCTTCAAGGGGAGGATGCATTGTAACTAGCTCAAAATCAAGTTCTCTAGGAATGTGTTCTAATATTGTTAATGTCACAAAAGTAATCTGAGTGTTGCTCACAGAGAAATAGTGGAAATTAAGTGACCCTGATAACATCTAGTGAATCACCTACAGTAGTATTGCCAAACACAATTTGTATATTAATATACCAAGAACTCATTATACACCACCCTTAGCCCTAGAGAAGAAATCCACATTTATGGGGTAAATATTAAGACAATGCAAGCATTGACTTACAGCTAATATGTACAAAATGTAACAGCTATATCTCTGCTAATGGAAGAAAAGAATTTTACATCAATTTTATAGTTAACATCAAAAGATTAACAAATCTTTGTGTTGTACTACTAACAGTATAGGATTTGGGAAGAGGGGATGCAAGAGAAAAATCTTTGAAATCTTAAACTATATGATATGAGAAAGAGGGGGAGAAGTGGTGCAAGGTATCTACCTGGGGAGTAGAAGGATGTTTATAGAATTAGACAAAAGTGAGAAAAAACTGATGAGAAATTGTTGTGGCTTGT
The DNA here is from genome assembly GCA_004027595.1 of Dinomys branickii. Classification (NCBI taxonomy): domain Eukaryota; kingdom Metazoa; phylum Chordata; class Mammalia; order Rodentia; family Dinomyidae; genus Dinomys; species Dinomys branickii. The sequence goes on from PVLD010000676.1 coordinate 45,075, forward strand.
GTTTAGATGTCCCCATGAAGCCTCACGCAGTTATAGATGGTTTTTTTTTTTTAAGGAGGCTAGATCTAGAGTGTGTAATGCTGGAATTGATATAGTTCAATGCTAGGATCAAGGGCACTAGGGTTAAGGGTGTGAATGCTACCTACCCTAAATAGCCTGGGGAAAATATAAGGGGCAGAAGGCACTGTGGTTGCACTTTTGCTACCTTCTGTCCACCATAAACTGTTTCTCCTCTGCAATGCCACCCAGCCAGCCAGTTATGGACCAACCATCTCTAGAATCTGTGAACTAAATAAACCTTTCCTCTATTAACTTTGGGCATCAGGTATTTTGTCTCAGCAATGAGAAAATTAACTAAGACAGAATTTGGTACCAGAAGTGGAGTTAATTCTGTGACTATACCTTATCATGTGGTTTAAGAGCCTTTGGAACTGACTTGTGAGAAGAATTTGGAAAGGTTTAGAGATGCTGGCTAAAAATGTAGAGCTGGACCACCTTAGGCTGTATTTGATGAGAGATCCTCTCCCCAGCCATGAGATGAGTGGTTTGCCTCTAGCGCTCACTTCTCCCTGGGTCTGCTGCCTTACCACAGCCCAAAATCAACAGAGCCAACAAATCAAGGACTGAAATCCCAAAATTGTGAGTCCTAATAAACTTCCTCTTTATGAGTAGATTATCACCAATATTTTGTTACAGTAATGCAAATCTGATCAAGATAGTCCTCGAAGATAATAAGCATATCTTACATATCTTCTGAATCTACATCTACAATATTCTGGAGATACCAGGCACATAGAGATTACTTTAAAATCCACTCACACAATTAATTAAGCAAAATTGAGGGCCATAGGCCCTATGTTGAGGGATGGAGACTTTTTTGTCGTTGTGAATTGACCTCTGTTTTGGAAATTTTATTCTGCACAGCAGGCAGTAAGACAGAATGCTTTATGGTAAAAATTGATTTCTCTTTCATTCCAAAAGATTAACTGTTGGCCCTCACCTACCTTCTCAAACTATTTTTCTCTTCTGCTCACTTTAAGTCCGCTGGGTCCCTCTGTACTTGTCATGGTGACAGCTTCCTAAAGTGGAGTGGAGTATATTCTACAAATTCTTACACTTCTTGCAGCCAGGTAATGGTGCACCTTCCCCAGGCCTTTGTAGGTGTGACTGGCTCGGGCAACAGAAGAAAAGTTTTGCCCCTGGACTTGCCTTCTGAAACCAGGTTAGACATGTACCATCTGCACAGTACACAGGCTATGCCCGGGGAAGAGCTTGGATTTCCATGTCTGCCTCACCAGCAGTGCATACGCATGTGTGTGTGTGCACGCCCGTGTGTGCGCACGTGTGGGTAGCCCGAGCTCCTTAAGATTACCCGGTGTTGAAATTCTTATAGAGGGACCACCCTTGACCCTCTGAGAATTCTGCAGGTGCAGAGTCAAGAAGATTAACTCCATCTGCAACCACCCAAGTCAGGCCACAAGTTACAGTGGTTGGACATGAAATCATCTTTTCTTCTGGCTTTGGTGGTTACTATTTTTAGCTTCGTTGAACCACCAGGAAGAACCTGTGGGGAAGGTAGCCAGAGCAGTAAAGACTAGCTTCCTGGCTCGGGAGCCCACAGCCCTGGATAGCTTCCTGTTTCCCAGTGGAGAGCTGTTTTTGTGTGTTGGAGGAGGGTGTTATTCCCTTGTAGTTTTATGGTTTTGCAATATTTGAAGAAAGAGAAAAAAGAAATCAGTTCTGCCCAAATCAGACCTCACAGCAATTATTTTTTCTGCTGGGGTGGAGGAGGGTGGGGGTGGTAAGCAGGAGGGAGAGCAGAAAGGAAAAAGTCAGCTTTAGGGGAACAGGATGTACTTAAATTTCTGCACGTCTGTTATCCATTCAAAAACTGGCCTCTCCATGAGTGTAGGAGGGCACTGTGACTTCATACATATTTATGGTGTTTGGCAGATTCGTGAAGTACAATTCTAACAATGTCTTTTAAATGAAGCTAAATGAAATGCATTCCTAATCCGTGAAAAGGATCTTAAAAGAATATTTTTGACAAAATGTTATATGCAGACACTGTGCTGTGCAAAGAATCTTGGATAATCACAGTTTGTGAAGCAAATGTGAATCTGGAACTAGATGACCCACCCAGAGTGACCATCCTGGAAGAGAATCAGTCCCATGGGCCAGCCCGACTGTTCCCAGATCCCAGAGCCCAGGAAGCGGGATGCAGCTCCAAGATCCTGCCAGTTCTCTGGCCGCAATGTTTCTCAACTTTTTGGAATCTGATGGAGTTTTAGAACTTTTTGGCTTTTTGACGACCCTCCCCCCATACAAAAAAACCTATCTACCAGAAGTCTCTGAGGGTTGGGACTTAGCAAGGGGCAGGTCTTCTGGAATCTGAACTCAAAAGCCATCAACCCAACCCCATTATTCTGCTTCCTCTGATGTCATAATTATATTGCAGGAGTGTCTGTGTCTGGCATGTAAAATGTATTATTTTCTATATAAAATATACACCTGATTGAACTTCATTAGCCTGTGTATATGTCTATAGGCACAACTTCATCAACCTCACTGGACTTTGGGTTTTGCATTTATAAAATAAAAATATTGAATGAAAGGCACTTCCAGCTCAAAACTTCCCAAATGCAATGCAAATACATTGACTATCATTCTTCCAACCCCTTAGCCATTTCTTGGCCGAACCCAGTTAATTATTTCTCTCCCTTACTTCCTGCTTTAGAATGTTTTTCTCCATTCCAGAGTTATCCACACTGGCTTAGCTTTTAAGCTTTCCAGTGCTAGACTGTGAGCACTGCTTGCTTATGGATTTCTTTGGTTTCGATTGTTTTTTAGGCTAACTGATACCACATGTGGCTTTTCAAAACAACGGCTCCAAGGGCCATTTCATATGGGATCTGTGTGTGGCTACCCACACATACCCTCTTTCCCCCTCCCCAGCACCTGCTACAGCACAACATAGCCCTATGGTTCTGGTTATGTTCCTTCTTTATCTACTCCTCATTCATCCAAAGATTAGTACTTCTTTGCCTTAATAGTAGCCCAGTAGCCTCCTGTACTTCTTTCTCTTTCCATCTGTTCTTTCTTACTTTCTTTTTAGGGCAAGAACTGCACCCAGGGCCTTTATAATGAGCTACGTCTCCTGCCCTCCTGTTTTTATGATTTATTTTGAGACAAACTCTTGCACTGTCGCTAAGTTGTCTAGGCTAGGTTTGAACCTACCATCCTCCTGTCTCACCCTCCCAGAGTGCTCAGATTACAGGCGTATTCCACCAGGCCAAGCTAACAGCAGCATTTCTATATGATTTCCTCTTCTCTCTGAGCCAGTCTTTGTCCATCCTTCCTTCAGAACTGAGCCTGGCCTTGCTGTGAAGGCCTGACACTAATTCCCTTTAGTTTTTTTTCAATATTCATCCCTTTACCATATTGATGACATTCTCCACGTCATTCTTCAGTGATTTGACGCTTAGTTATTAACCCCACTAAGGCAAAGGACAAGATTATGCTTGTCCTTTCCTCTGTACAAGCTGTGTTGAAATGGAATGACTCTAGTATCCTCTCCTCTACGTCAAGTGTGGTAGTTGGCGTATGGATACTCAAAGGATGATTGTCAATAATTAAGGAACCTAATTGACCTCAAATTGCAACTAACCCAGCAGTGACTGGACTTCCTCCTACTCCTATTTTTAGCCCAAACTCCATGTACTCACAGTAAGGGCACACACTGAGCGTCAGGCTTGAAGACTCAGCTCAAGCCCTGGACCGAGGCTTGGCAATAGGCCAGGGTGAAGAAAGCAGAGCTGTTCTCAGCTTGCTCTGTTGATGACTTATTCTTCAACTAGTGACCTCTCTTCATCTTATTCTCATCTCTGCAAAATAGAGGGAAGGTGACTAGGCCAAGAAATCAAGTAACGAAAGACTTTCCACAGAGTTATCATTTTATTTTTTGTAAATATGATGTCATCTGTAAACTCAACCAGTAAAGCAATTTATATATGATGATAAAGATTATGAGATCCTGTCTCATATTTCCTGAGCACTCATTATGTACAACGAAGGAACAAGAGGCTTTGGTCTCGTGCCCCTGGTGCTACCCTCACCATACATGAAAACCAGTCAGGCGTGCTGGCACATGCCTGTAATCTCAGCGCTCTGGAAGCCTGCGGTAGATGGATCACGAGATTAGGCTCAACCTGAGCAACTTAGTAGTTTAGTAAGACCTTGTCTCAGATTTTAAGGAAAAAATTTTTAAAAAGCTGGAAATGTAGTTTAGTGTGAAACCCTTGCATTTAACTGCAGTAATAAGCGCGCGCGCACACACACACACACACACACACACACACACACATTAAGTGTTTCAAGAACAGCATTCTGAGAAGGGTGTGGTTTTATCTCCTTTATTCGTAATTAATAAAGAATAGTCAAAGAATGATATATACGTGCATGAATATGCTACCTGGAAACCCACCATTCTGTGTAATTAAAATGAACTAATAAAAAAAGAAAGAAAAAACACCTTCCTAAAAATTTTTCTTAAGGGACTAGAAGTTAAACCCTTTCCTCTGAAGTCTTTCTGGATTCAGTAGTCTTCCTGGCCTGAGTTTCCTGTGAAGTCTCCTGAAATGCCATTTTCATGACAAGACTTCAGAGCTATACTGTGACTCTCAGCTTTGGGGCTTCTGGGAGAGGGCTTACTTGATCTTCTTAGAAGTCTTTGCAGAGTTCCAGGGACACAGCAAAAATACCAGTTGTCACTGCCAGTGCTACTGTTTATACTGTTTTCTGGGAGGAAGTGGAATGAAGATATAATTGTATTCAAGGAGACCACTCCACTCAATTTGCGGAGCACTTCCCTGGCATGTGTAAGGCAAGGAGTGTGACCCTCAGCGGAGGGAGGAAGGAAAGAAAGGGGAAAGCAGAGACAGAGACAGAGACAGAGACAGAGACAGAGACAGAGACAGAGAGAAAGTATGCGCTAAGGACTAAAACGTGCTTCTACTCTATATAGGGTTATCCTCTCATGCCCGGACGCTTTCTTCTTCAAGGTGTCAGGAACAGGAAAAGGCACAAGAAAACTTACTGGAGGAGAAACAGTTTCTATATTCTTTTAGCAAAAATGTTATCTTATTAGCTGGGCATAGCAGCATAAGCCTGTAACCCCAGAATTCTACAATGCTGAAAAAAAAGGATTACATAATTGAGGCCAGCCTGGGCAATTTAGCAACTTAGCAAAAACTTATCTCAAGAAAAAAAAAAAAATTAAAATGACTGGCAACGTAGATCAGTGAAAAGGCTTTGGGGCCAATCCCTAGTGCACACACACACACACACACACACACACACACACACATACATGCACAAGCTATATTATTAAAAGTTCTGAAATGGAGATCTACCCTTTCAATGGTTTGATAAAAGGAGGCTCAAATCCTCAACACTGTTGGTCTCACCATGGTACCCCCAGCTTTTCATTTTGTCACTCAGCCCGCCATCTTTAAGAGCAAGGTCATGACCCACGAAGGAATCTTCCCAGTCGGGTTCAGCTACATAGTTAAATCAATCCACCAAATTAAGAAGGCAGGGTCAAGTTCACACCCCTATGGCAAAAATCATTCTGAGAAAAACATTTGATCTGTAACCTGAAATCATCCCTTTAATATAGAGGGTGATTAACAAACTCTCTGGCTATATGCTCTTTTCTTTCCTTTCACTTCATTATAGGTATAAGACAGAGGGCCATGTTATTTTTATTAATAAAAGGAACTAAAACTGACTAGTTGGGGCATTTGAGAATTTCCTTTTGTTTGTTTATTGTTTGTTTTGTGTTTATACCCCTGAGAACAGATCTCTAGGCCTTGCGCGTGCTAGACAGTCATTTACCACCACGCTAGACCTCCAACCCTTTGAGATTTTTTTAACATTATAAGGGTCCAACCAGGATAATCTGAATCAGAGCTGCAAGACACAGAAGCAGAGGGTGTGAAGTCTGAGAGACCATGTTTAATGTGATTTCTAGCTGTAGGGCCTTAGGCAGGTGATTTAGCTTCTCTGCGCCTCAGTTTTCTTTTCTAAAAATTGGGAACAACACTGTCTAGCTGGTTGGGTCATTGATAACAGTAAATGTGCTGTACATGTCAGTTACTTGGCATACAGGCACCTAAGAAGTGGAAGATTTAATTTTAACATATTAATGTTAAAGGAAGAAGTATCATAGCATGCAGGTAGAAGACTAATAGTTTATTCATGAGGCATTGTCTTTAGCTTTGGTCACCAAAGGATTAGCATTAGCACTTGCAGGAGTGAGAAGATATGCACAGAGTAAGGCAACAGGAAGATACATTCCTAAGAAAACTACACCCAAACCAAGGGCTGGGTTTCTGAGTCACAGCTGAGATTAATGAGTTGCAGAGCACACTGCTGGGATCCCCTCTCAGGCAGAGTCCTGAGTCGTCATAGGAGAATGATCATTTATTTCCCTTCTATCTGGCTAGCTGCCAGAGAAGCAGGTGAGCCAAAACACCCTCTGTCCCCTCTCTGGGTCATGAAGGGGAAGAAAAGCCTAGAAACAGATGGCAGAAACTCTTTATTATCCTGATCCCTGATCTAAACGCAGTGATGAGCAGTCAACTTTGTAGGATTTGAGGGCAAAGGTGGATTAATTATAGCACCAGGTCTTCTGGCATCTTTTCAAAATCATGAATATTTGCAAAAGCAAAGGAACACAGCTTTGCAATCTATTCAATTCAAAGCCATGAAATATACCAGGTTTGTAGTTAAAAGCCCGAATAAAATGTGTCAACTTTCATAACCACATACTGAACTAAACCTAACTTAGTCTCCTAAAATCTTAAACAGCAGCTTCAAGATGCAACACCAGGTAGGGTAAGAGCAAAAAGAGATGAAGAAGCCGTTGATGGTGGTAATGATAAAGGTGGTGGTGATGGTTCTACACTACCTGATACTCGATTCTCAAAGCAATGACACATATCTACCCAAGAGACGGTCTTGGGCTCACTTCTGTAGTTATCTCAATGCCTTACAATGGAAAAGCTGCCCGCTGACTGGTGTGGCACTTGAGGAATCTGCTGGGCTGGAGATCATGAGGAAGAATTAGACCTCATATTGGAAAGAAAAGATAGCTAATTAACTTTTCCAACTTAGCAATTATTAAACGTATTGTTAGCATATTAACCAGGAGTTATACTACTTTGTGTGTGTGCATATATATGCAATCAGTATGTAGGTATTATTATGCATACACATTTTAAATAATGTAAGTAATTAGCATCTTAAATTTACTTGTTTTGTTGGAATGTATTCATTAGCTCATTGGGACCCTTAAAAAGAAATAAAAATGGACCAGCTGGATCAGAGCAGAATGTATTATTTGAGCTGTTCAAAAATATACGGGATAAAGAGAATCATAGTCACACCCCCAGGATGACTTGGGAACAGTCTCAAAAATAGAAGAAGAAGAAGAAGGTCCCAGAAAATGGGGAGACGAGTGAACAAACCCCTGTGTTACCTTGAGTGGTGCGGTCCAGGACAGGTTCCTAGGTTCTTGTGTGTGATGAACAAAGAATTGAGTGTGGCATGTGATGGTGAGGAAAAAGCAGCAAAGTTTATAAAGGCAATAGTAGGCTCAGAGTGAGCAAGCTCACACCTGGCAAAGAGAATGGCCTGCGTGCTGGGGGCATAAGGTATAAGCGGGTAAAATGTTTCACTGATTCTGGGACACCTCCCACTGGCGTCTTCCGGAGCATGATGAGCACAAGGCTGAGTCATATTAGCTGCATCTATTCACATGTCTTTTCCCATAATTTACTCTGTTATAATTAGGTGTACGAGATGCAGTCCATATACATGAAATTTCAGTGAGCTCCAGGTGAAGAAAAGTTACTGCGAATCATGGGTACACATCTGTTGTGGATTGGAATCTTGGAATTTTCCAGGGCAGGCTTAGAGGTCTTTATTTTTATCTCTGTCTTCCTATAGTAAGCTTTAACAAAGATCAGGTGGTTGCCGCTGGATTTGCTCAGGTTAGGCGAGAGGATGGGAGTGGTCCAGCAGCCAGTGGAGGGGAGCAGCCCTGTAGCCCCCATGGTTCTATGTATATTTAGTCGTGTAGTAATTAGGCAGCTCTTCCCAGAGAATGTAAAGATGCTGGCAGTGGAAAATAAAGGGGCTTAATCCCACACAGTTTGACAATGGCTCAGATTTATACAGATGTGGTAAACCTCAGGTGACTCGGTCACGAGGCTTCAATTTTTGGTGGTTTCACATTTATTCATCTGAGAAAGATGCAACCTCCCAGTTATTGTAAAAGAACAAACCTGGTGTTCCCCGAGAGGATGAACTGCTGATTCAGAAACTGAAGAAAGAGAGGATTGTGCATTCTGGGCTCCTTCGCCTTCCGCGTTCTGGGCTCTGCTCCCTATCCCCTGAGTAAGTCTCCCAGGCTGTCTCACTGGCTCCGCAGCCCTGTCAGTGCTGGACTGGGAGGCTCCTCCCAGGGGCCCGAAGCAGGTTCACTCAGGTCTGAGAACAGGGAGCTCCTGCGGGCACAGGGTCTGGAGTTCTCCCTCCAGCAGCACTGTGTGAGGTGTGACCTCCCTCTGCATCATATATTTAAAGTATGAGCCTGCATGTGAACAGTTCCTTTGGGTTAGCCCGACCCCATGCTGAGGAGTTAACTTGGAGTCCATTTCTCTGCCTCTTGTCCTACTTTTCCCTGTAGCTAAAAGAGGTTTTTCCATTTCATTTTGCAGACATTTGAGGCATCTCAACCCCCTCTTCTCCCCTCCCACTCGTCTGTCCACACATCTGGAAGAGCAGTGCTCACATCTGGAGACCATTCTCATCTGGAAGATTTCTTTCAACATTCTTTTCTTTGAAACCCAATCCATATAACCTCTTGTTCAAAAGGGCCTCTGAACTACTGGAATCATTTGCAGAGGCTCAGGACAAAGTCCTTTCAGCCAACATTATGTTTCTGATGTTTTTTTAAAAATAATTACCTTTTGAAGCATCATGTTTGAAAGGACTGGAAGTTCTAGCATAGGTCACCCACAAAAAGGGAAAAACGATGTGTTCAGCAATCACAAGGATGAGTCAGGTGAGTAGGTTGTGACCTTGAACAAGATAGGATGTTTGCTCATCAATAAAATTGGGATTCGTAATCCCTGCTTTATTTTCCCATAGGCGTGTTTAAGGATAAGGTGAGATAATGTAGCTGAACATGACTTGTCTCAGCCCCATATAAGATAAGGAGAGCTGGAAAAAGAGGAAGGGGTTTGTGTCATACTGAGATAGGCTTGCAGTTACACCCACTCTTTTATAAGTCCAAGAAAGACCCCAAGGGTGATGCACCCCCGAGGGGAACAGCAGAAACCTCTGGAGTACCTGAGCCTACTGATGGCCGTGCACTCATTTTGACCAAGATCGAGTAGTTGATCAGGATTCTCAGACATAACCTCTGTACAAATTGTCTGGCCATTCTGAGAAATACAGATTCTGCTTAAGTGAGCTGGGATGGTACCGGGGTCTGCTTCTCTAACCAACTTCCAGAAGGGGCCAGAGTTGCCAGTTCAGTTCAGTTCAGAGTAACTTGGAACTGGGAAAGTTGATTCCACATCAAAAAACAAAACAAAACAAAAAGTCCACCCTCTGCTAACAAGCAAACTTGTTCTACGCTGTAGGGTCTTACTCGCCGTTACAGCCACTGGAAGGCAGAGGCACGGAGGAAAATTAAATTCACATTCCTGAAATGCACAAAGACCAATTCAGCTCTACCTTTGCCCTTTCCTGCCGGAAGGTAGAAGCCCTGTGGCCTCTTGGGTGTGAGGGGAAAATTAACTGCCCTACTTCACCCCATCCCCTGCCTGCAAGTGTTTCCCTTTCTGAGTCAGGTTTACACCTAGTGGAGAGAATGCCACGGCTCTGGATGGCTGACTTTGACCTTCAGGGAGTGCCCCACTCCCAGCCAGGAGCTACCAGAGAGAGAAACACAACCGCTGTTGCAGCTGGTCACCACCAGCCAGCTCTTCTTGCCCCTGAGCTATGTTGCCTGGCAACTGGAGGGCAGGAGGAAGGAGGTATGGAGGAAGTAAGAGGGCAAGGAGGAAATAATGGTGACCAGAGAGACAGGCCTGAGGCCTCGAGGAGCCCCCTCAAGAGGCGCATACCAAGCATGGGGAATGTTACCAAGTCTCAGAGGGAGGGTGCCAGTGGGTGTGACCCTAGAAAGCGGCAGGCTAAAAGTATGGAAGCACTCCTTTTTTTCCATTTTATTATTTTAAAATACTAGTAATAAGAGTCAGAGGAGAAAAATCCTACTTCTTAGATGAACTGGCAGGGTGGAAGGAAAAAACTGAAAAACTGCTTATAAAAAAACCAAGGGAATCATCGAAGGGTGTGGGGGACTGGTGGAGAGAGGTTGCTAAAACTCTTGTGCTTAAAAACTAAGACATGACTTGAAAAGTAGCCAAAAGTAATTCGTAGAGAGGCCTGAAAAGTTGAACTGAGATGAAGGCTTGCGTGGGGGCCCCTGCGGCTCCTGTGGGAGGAGGGGCAGGTAATTCCAGGTGTCACAGCCTCTGTCAACCACCTGCTGCTGCCCGTCAGGGTCCACTGGGCAGGGGGTGATGGACTGCAGACCAGCCCAAGGAGGCGGCTGACATGGTAGGAACAGTTTCTGTGCCGGGTGCAGTCACGTAGAGTCGCTTTCCACTTGGGTCAGCAACCTGTGCTCAGACACAGAGTCTCAGGGCTGCTGCCATGGCCTCTAACCCGGCCCTTCTGCTTTGGGCCATTCCCACACTCCTAACCCTAGTCCACACTGCTGTGAGGACGATCCTCCTGAAACACAGATGAAGTCAGGCGGCTTCAGACTTTGCATGATTCCCCTCGGCCAGCAAAGGAAATTCCAAACATCTTAGTGTGGCAGTAGATGCTTTCCACAGCTCTGCCCTAGTCTCCTTTTCCAGAGTCCTCTCCAGCCCCCATCAACCACCCCACAATCCAGCCACAAAACCACACCATTCCCAACCAGTTTGCGTCTATCTCTCTGTTCCCTTCTATGTTGCTCTAATACCTCATTTGGCCCATCTTCCTTAAGTAAGCCATATTTACCCTTTCAAAACTATACAAATTTAAAGTTTTTCAAAGGGATACAGGTATGTGATTTAGCTTTTTAAAGTGCAGAGATTAAAAACGCCAAGCAATAATCTCTTGCCAGGGCCTCTTACCTTTCCCTTTCCCCTTGATCACTCCTTCCACCAAATCCCTGTCACACTTCTTGGATTGTCCTTCCTTGTGATTATCATTGTCTCCCTAGAAACTATTTCTTGATTTCTATGGAGCTATTTCTTAACTGAGCAGTTTTATAGAGCATCTTTTTCATTCTGACTCTAATAAGTGAGTGTTTAATACAAAAGGAATGTACAACTATGCCCATGTTGCTAGTGGAAGTCTTTAATAACTTTAAGATAGGACCAGGAGAAGCATCACATGCAGAGGTGAGAGTGCATGCCCTGAGTCAGTGGGCTCAGACCCCTAACTTACTAGTCTGTACCTGTACTCATAGTTCCACACCCATGGATTCAAACAAATAAGGATAGAAAATACCTAAGAAAACATTGCACCTTTACTGAATATGTACCTGCTTGTTTCTCTGGTCATCATTGCTTGAACAATACAGCACAACTACTATTTGCACAGAATTTGCAGTGTACCATGTATTATAAATAATGTAGAGATGATTTGGAGTATACAGAAGGATGTGTATAGATCATATATAAGTACTATGTTATTCTATATAAACAGCTTGAGTATCCTTAGGTTTTAGTACCTGATAATGTTCCTTGGAACCCATCTCTTGTGGATCTTGAGGGATGACTGTACTTACACATGTATAATCTCAGTTAGTTGATTTAATCTGTGCTTAGGATGTCTTCAAAAATGTCTGAAAGTACAAGTTAGTATTCATCTGTGAAATGTATTCTGGTCTCCAAACCTGCAGCAAAACTCTAATCTTATGTTTCCCTTCATTGCTGGCCTGGGTTCTAGAATCCCGTGATCCTCCTGCTTGCTTTACTCTCCCATTTGGCTGGAGTGGCTTTTCACACAACTTTCTTAAAAAGGAGTGTAGAATTAGGCCTCCAACTCATCTGTCTCAAAATCTCCTTCCTGCACCTTAAAAATTTATACATGTTTTGCTGAGCATAGAAATCAAGTTGAAAAATCATTTTCCTTCATAATCTAAGCCAATCAGAAAGTATCTTCTAGAAACATGGGTTGCTATTAAAAGTCTTGGGTGCCTGTTTCCTGGTAGGTTGCCAGTGTTTCTTCCTCTCCCTCTCCTTCTCTCTCTCTCTGAAACAGTGCAGGTGTTTTTTATTACTAATCTCTTGGGTCTCTTATTTTTTATCTTAAATTTTATAATCTTATAATTTGCTCACGTTTCTTCACTATAGATGAGTACCAAGTTAACACATTTTTCTTAAATTTTGTATCTTTTGACTCCAAGAAATTCTCTTGCAATATTTCTCTGCAATTCTTTCCCACATTTTCTCCTTAATATCCCATCCGTTAGATGTTGAGTCCCTGGATTCTCTCATGTTGATTTTCTCATTCATTTTTTTCTCTCTCCCTTTTCTCTTTCAGCCTCTCTCCCCTCTCTCTCCGTTTCCCTCTTTGTTTCACTTTTTGTCTATTTAATTAACATTTCCATAGCATCCTGTTTATTTCTTTATTCTTTAACAGATAAAAATTATTATGATATATTATAATATATATTATTATATATTATATATACATTTATCATGATGTCTTGAAATATGTATACTATGTAACATTTGCCTTACCTCACATAATTTTTTTGTGGTAAGAACACATAAAATCTATTCCTTTAGCGATGTTCAAATATATACTATATTGTCATTAATTGTATTCACTGTAATGTAACAGATCGGCATCCTCTTTTCGTTCAGTTGATATCTTTTATAAATGTCTTTGAGGATACACATTAGACTTTCTCTCAAGCTCCTCACATACCCTGAATTGCCTCTTGTTTTCTGTGGCATAATTTCTCTACTTCTCAATCTTGTTTTTCATCATCAAAGTTTGTGCAAATACCTACTGACTGTGAATTTGGAACACGCTGCCAGGCCTTGTTGACTGTTGGGCTCTGATGGGGTGGCAGAGCAGGAATGGTGCCCAGATGTGGCATTAGCTGCCACAAGAAGAACAGGTTGTACAATTTCTTTAGAAAAGAGCAATCCTTTCCCAAGACAAGTTCATCTTAGCATATCTTACTCTTTCTTTCTATCAAACCCCGAGTTTTTGAGGCCTCTAATTTAGGCTCTTTAAACAGTCTTCAAATCTAGAGTTTCAGGTACTTGCAGCGTTCAGCAAGCAAACCCCGCCCTTGACAGTACCTTCTGCTTTTCCATCTGTAGCGCCATGCACACGCCACGCCACCACGTGGCTGCGGAACACCCTTCCACGTTCTCACAACTGGCTACTCACACCAGCGTTTCTTTCTTCTATGTCATACCAAGAGAGTTCAGATGGTAAAGAAAATAAATGTGTGTTTCACAAAACCAAAATAAAAATGACAATTCTAAATGTTTCCAGAGAAAAGCTATGGATACCTTGTAATGGAATGGGAATCTTTAATATCAACACTGGATGTCAATCCAAAGAATAATATTTTTCAATGTTGAAAGAAAAAAACAGAATTCAAGTTACAATTTTAACTCTGATTAAGCTATCTTTAGTCTACAGCCATACCACCCTGAACACACCTGACCTCGCCTGATTAAGCTAACTTTAAATTTGGGAGCAAATTAATGTTATTTTGGCATATGTAAAACTTTTAAAATATTCTCTTGGAAGTATACCTCACTAGGAAAAGAAATAAACACAAAGGAAGACAATTAAACTTTATTCTGCATGCTTATATCTGGTAATCTTAACAACTAATTTAAAAACAACAATATGCAATATAACAACTATTGTTGAATTCCTACTGTCTTGTTTAGTGAAGCTCTGTACGGTTTCTAATTTTTAAATTATTTTTTATTCTCTTTAATTGTCAATCTTGCATTCTTACATCTGGTAATCTGAGCAACTTCATTCAAGATAACAATATGTAATGTAACAACCATTGTTAATTGCCCATCATCTTGTTTTGAAATTCTGGATTGTTTTTATTGGTTTTGTGTTGTTTTGTTTTTGTCTTTATTGTTATTTTGGTATCTTTTTTCTCTTTAAAATTAAAAATAAATTAAAACCATATAGATTTTAATGTCTTTGCAAAAAAACAAAACTGAAAATTCAGAAAACGGAATAAAGAAATAAAAGATTCACCAGAAGCTACAGAAAAAGACACCAAAATTAATGCAGTGGAGATACACCTAAAGAAATAAATGATATTTCTCTGAATTAAGGAAAATGAAAGACTTTAATTGAAAGGTTATGAAGTGCTATACAATATAAAGGGATTCCTTAGCCAGACACATTATAATGGTAAAGTGTGCCCATATTAGCAGAAGAAGAAATCAAAAGTTTGCATAGATAAATAACCATTATAGATATTAAAATAATGATTACTTTATAAGACTAGTAAATATAATCTTGATTCCAAATTTGGATAAGAACAATATAATAGTATAATATTATACATACATGTAGATAATTATATATCTACCATATTAAAAAAAAACTCAGGCCAATCAACATGAAAAAGAAATCCAAAAGAAAAATCAGCAACAGGTGTAAAACACAATTCTGAGACTAAATACTAAGTACAAAACAAGATATGAACCCTTCCTGGAAGTAAAAAAAAAATACAAATTTAAAAGCAATAAGATACTAGTTGACACAAACCCAGTATGTAAAGATTAGAAAACCAAGTAACACAAAGTGCTGGAGAAGAATCAGGGAAATAAATAGATTCATTCATGCATTGTTAGAGCAGTATTCTACCAGCATTGCCAGTCTGGACAGTAAAGAAGAAGTGTTTGGCGGACTTGGGTATTCGTATTCCCTATAGCCCAACCATCGCCCCAGGGGTGCATGTACTGGGAGCGCCTCTCTCATCACCAGGTGAGTGAGGGATGAGTGGAGGAATCGGGAAGGGGAACAGAGGGAAGGGCAGTAGAAATCAAGCATGAAAGGTAAAAGTCAAAGACTAAAGTGAACCAGAGCATGCCCATACAGAACTCACTAAGGACAGTGTGTTATAAGCTGAGGGTGTGTTAAACTCAGCTCTGTACTTTTTTTTTTCATTTTAAAGAGCATTAAAAAGCAATAACAAAATAACAACACGAACAAAAACAAAATGAAGGAAAAACAATGAAAATGATACCGGGTTTCAAAACAAAACCACAGGAATAAACGGTGGTTGTTATATCATTATCTTTAACAAAGTTGCTCAGATTACCAGATGTAAGAATGCAAGACTGATCAAACTATTAAAGAGAATAAAAAAGAAGCATCTTGGTATTTTTGCTGCCCAAAAGAAAAATTATCCCACACAGACCTTTATTCACCACCTAGGGTTCAATCAGTGGTGGCAGAAAACTAAATGAGCATCTTGTACTGGGCTGCTTTGTCCCAAGAGTGGGCTATGCAGTGGCCGTGACCTTCCACTGGAATCCTCCCTAACCTCTCCAGTCACCTGGCAAGATGAGAAACAGGAAGCCTCGCCCTCTATAAACATACTGCTCCCTGCCCTCCATCATGGCCGGATTTAGTTCATGCCAAGGCTGCAAGCCCATCCCCCACACCGAACACCCTTTCCCTCCCCACAGCCCTTGAGAAGTGGTTTCCTCAACCTGAGTAATCCCTGCCCACTTCAGCGCCAGGTCACATGGATCCAGGCCAGCCCTTGTCCTGAGTACGGGCCCAGTCTCTCGAGCATCTCTGGCCCAGGGGCAAAGGAAGTGCTAAGGAACCAGGCAGAGGAAAGATCCCACGTCTGGGGCTCAGAGAAATTATTTCAACCGCACAACATCTGACGCTCCCAGGCAACAAAAATGAGACAAACAAACCCCACCCCTTCCCATCAGAAAAGGTGACTTGTGGAAGTGACACAAAATGCAGAGAAGGCAGTCCAAAGTAGAACTCTCAGAGCAGGCGCAATTACAAGGGGCAGGTCTGTTTCAGTAGGAACATCACTGGCACTTTTCCTTCTTTTCTTGCACGTGCCTGCTCCAGACACCATCTCTTAGGGCTAGATGCTGTGTTTTTCTATTTACCCTCATTGCTTAGTCCACAGACCCTGCCTTACCTGGCTCCCCAGCTCGGAAAAACACAGCCTCTTTCTCCCCCATCTCCTTGGACCTACCTGGGATGAGAATTCTAATCTGGACTTCTCAATATTTCCTGTGTACTACAAATTGTCTGAAGGCCTTTCCACCTCGCTGGTCCTCAGCTACCAACAGGCAGGCTGACGCAGTAGGTGTCAGGCTCACGCTGTGAACGGAGCAGCATGGTGAAGCCCTATGAAGAAAACTAGAGAAATGGAAGCCAGAGATCTTGCCCTTAATGTATGCGAACTGGGACCTGTGGATCCTTCCATTAACCAACAATTATTTCAAGCTCCTTTATACAGATTCCTCACTTGGCCCCTAGAAGTGACCCCTAGGGTGAAAGCCCCATTTTCCGGTTTCCAAAAGCGTAAAATGAGCCTCTTGGGCTGAGCAGCCTGGCTCAAGTAACAGCTGTTGAACGACAAATCCCTGACTTCTGACTCCAAGCCTATAGCACTTTTATAGACTCCCTCATCCCACTAAAGAGAATCCACCCCACCTGGAAATCCAGAGCACTGTGTCCTAAAAAGGATTCAAAGAATTTTCAAAACACGGTGTCCACCAGAGCAAATACAGGAGAGAAACTCTGGCCGCATGTGTTCTTGGCTCTTCTGTAAAAAGGAGGGAGCTCAACAGTGAAGGATTCCTGAAAGAAGTAACTTTCAAAATCTAGCCTGAGAGCTGAGTCATGAGGATTCAGAGTTAATGGACCTCAGGGTTAATGAAATCCTGTCTTAAAAAATAAAAAAGGGTGGAGAACATAACTCAGTGCAAAGGCCCTGGGTTCAATACCCATGACCAAAAACTCCCATTTGAAAGAACAGAAGCCTGTAGAGTGGCAGAGAAGAGGAAATAAGGTCAGAATTAGTGTCTTCTCACTTCGTTAGACATTCCTACTGCTGTGGAATGAATTTTCCACTCTGTCCACCAGAGTGAGAAGAATCACAGTGAAACGTGGCAGGGTGGATTCAGGTCAGACAGCACAAAAAATATTTCTGGATGGGAAGGTTAAATACCAAGATATTTCATTAAAGGAAGTGGTAAAATGTCAATTTTTCTCCCCTCTGGATGATTTTGGCTAACTCCTGCTGGAGACAGGAGATAAAACACAGGAACTCAGAAAGCGTCACCTGAAAATGGCAATTCTTTGGCTATATGATGACTATTACACTCCTGCACAGATAACAGGGTTCTGGGGAACCTATATAGCAACAGCATTGCCCTACCCTAGGCCCTCCCAGAGAACCACAGCAAAGCCATTTCTCACTTTCCTCCTGGTTCTCATACTCTGACAAGCAGGAAGCAGAATGAGCCTGAGTCATCAGATCATGTGACTGAAAGTGCACACGGGGCCTCTCTCCACACTTGGCACGGCCACGTGAAACTGCAGTTACCTGTGCCTTGCAAGTTACGGGTCTGTGTCAGAAACATCCAGGGATGCTGCTCAGCCATCTGGGCTCAAGAAAAATCCATAGTTGGATGTGGTACATTCCAAGGGACAAAGCCTGGCTGAAAGACCTTCTTAGTTAGCCATGTGCATAAGCACGGTTCATGTGTGGGGTCCTCAGGATGCTGTAGTTCCAGGATTGGCAGCTCCCGTTTCAGCCTCTTGTCCTCTGTGTCCCACAGAACAGGACTTTTGCAAGCCAACTTCCCTATACTCTGGCTCTGTTCAAGTGTGTTCTCTTTAGCAGTTGATTAGTTGGATGGTTGGTTAGGTGATTAGTTAGTTGGTTAATTACCTTGTTGATTGGTGAGCTAGTTGGTTGGCTAGTTACTTTTGCAAATAGCACAGGATATAATCTGCCCCTGAGAAAGTGATGTTCTTTCATAAATCCATCAATGTTTTTACTCCCCCTATGAGAAAGAAAAAGAAAGAAAGAAAAGAAACCCCAGACAAGAAGTTCCCAGAATAAAATTCTTCTCTTGCTGCTCTAATGATTCCCCAGCTATAAGAATCATGAAGTTGGAGACTTTTCTAATTACTCAGACCTCAGAAATCATCTAGGCAACTACGTCATTCTCTGGGAAAGGAAACCCAAGTCCATGAGATGAAGGGACTTGCCCAGGGTCACAAAACTGGTCATTGCCCTTCACCTGGGAGTGGATCCACACACATGCAAGGTGAGGAAGTAGGCTGTTCCCCTCTGGTTTCAAGCCAGGCAGGTACAGTTGTAGACAATTTCCCCTCCTGTTCCTGTCCCATTCCCTGCTGCCATTGTCAGACCCACGCTCTGCTTCTGTTTCTATAAGATCTTTAGTTTACAAACACTATCTATTCCTGCTAGCAGAAATAGGTTTGGCTTCCTAGCCTACAGGAGAAAGTGCCCCCACCCCCCGGCAAACTTGGGCTCATGGCAAATACAGGCTTCTTGCCACCCACGTTTTACCATACAGGTATTTTTCCATTCAACTCTCCAGTCCCAGAGTTCACCCCCTCACCACCCAGGTGGATTAATCAAGTGTAGACATCTCACTAGCAAAGCAGACAGGTCAGGTGTAGACAAAGGGAAATAGTTCAACGTATTTAGCTTTCAAATGAAAAACCTAAATATGCCCTACCTGCATGGTCTCACAAGATATTTCTTGATTGGCAGACTTTAAATTGCAGACAACAATGCTGTGATGCTGTGAGAATGAAATGAGTTCACCTTTTGGGAAAGCCCTTTTGAATTGCTAGGAAAGCGTATGTCAGGTGATTCTCATGGCAGGCTCCAAGTGCCCTTGGTTTGACCATACAGAAGAGTTCACAGCTGCAGGGCAGATGCTGGAGGCAGGGCTGGACAGGAGGGCGGGGCTGGCGTCGGAAACTGGTCTCCTCCACCTGTGTACACAGGAAAGCACCTCTTCTCACAGCCCTCAGAGAGGGGACGGTGGGGGCAGGTCATTGCTGGTGCCTGCTGCACACAAGATCCCAGAGTGTGATACTGTGTCAGCCCATTAAACTGCCTCTCCCCATCGCCTTCTGTTCTTCATTCTCATGGCTTCTGGAGCATTTCAAAGAGGTTGTGTCATCACTGGCCGGGCAGACAGGTAGATGGCTCCAGGGCAAGAACTCATGCCTTTTCCCAGTCTGAGGTTATGCAAATGGAAAATGTTGGGGGCCCGAGGTGGAATCTCTCTCACTCCATTTCCTTTAAGCACTCCATGAGCCCCTCCCAACCCCCAGCTAGTCAGCAGTTTGGTGAGAAATGACAGTCTCCTACCTGTGAGCTTCCTCCTGCATCCCAACCTTAGTCCCTAGCAGTACAAGAGGAAGGACCCTCTTTCACAGAGCTGCAGGCCACTTCTTCTGGAACCTTCTTTTCTTGACAAGCACAGCTGACCCTCTCCCCTCCTCAACCCTCACTCAAAAGCAAATCAAGCCACCTCTTCACAGAGTCTGCCCGTACAAACACACTGAGGCACCTAATAATTTGAGACATGCTCCTTGATGTTCCTTCTACTGCTCACTCTATTCAGAATCCAAATCTTATTTTCTTTACATTGTCACACTTCTTAAATCAGTGGTCTATACCAGCAGTCTCTCTCTTTTTTTTTTTCTAAAATTGGTATTTTTGTACCATTTCATGTTCTGCGAAACTTTATTCCCAAAAGTCAGCAAGAAATTGTCTGAAGGTCAGCACCGAATTTTGGGTCCTCATTCCTCCTGTGCAGTTCTGATTCTTTGCTCAGGGGATCCATTCTCCTGTGGCTTCTGCAGCAGGGCAACTCTCCCGTCTCCATTTCTGCTGTCGTGCCCTGTTATCAACTCCTCCTCCGTGTCCTGCCTCCTTTTAACACAGGTATCTGTCTGGACTCAGTTCTCAAAGACTTCACTGGTCTGTTTTTGTTTCCTTTATTAATTACACCCACTTTCTTAAACAAATGGTTGTTCCATTTTGACAGTGTGTCTTGCAAAACCTCTATCTCTATATAAGCTACCCTGACCAGCAAATACCTGCTGAATATGGTCTTCCTTGGGATCTTCATAGTGATTTGATAGACCTAAAATTAAATTTTCCATCCTTCTAGATTTTCTATTTCTAGTGACAGCCCAGCTTTTGTCATTCGCATTTAAGGTTCATACTTGAGATCCATTCCTAATTCCTTGACCTCTCTTGTCCCCGCGTTTAGTTAATCCCTAAGTCAGCTAGTGTTTTCTAGAAAGCTTTGCCTTCTCTTCCTCCTAAGGTCATCTTCCCTGGCTCATATAAATCACTCATTCATTCACTGGTTTGATAAATATGTACTGAGTATGTACTCTGAGCCAGTCTATGTGTTAAGAACTAGGTAAACAAAAACGGACACAGGCCGCCCATCCCCACAGTAAAATTTATAATTTCCTAGAAGGGACAAGCATTGTTCAAGAACACACAAATGAATATGATATATGACTCCAATTGAAATGAGTACCCTGAAAAAGAACACAGAAAAGATGAGATAGGCAGGCCGAATAGAAATTGACTAAATAAATGGACATGGTCTACAGGGAGGAAAAAGAAAGTTGCTTACTAATGTAGCATTTATCCAAAGACTATTTGGTCAGAGGACAGTCAAAAAACTGGGAGGAGCCAATGAGGCTGGCAGTGAGAGGTCAAGGGGCAAGATGAGGTTGGAGGGGGAAGAGATTGGCCGTGTCAGACCTGATTGATCTGGGTAAGTTCTTTCCTTAGACTCCAAAGATCAGTGAAGAGCAAATGAAACATTTTTGCTGTGGCTCACATGAGAGCAGAATTAGCTTCCCATCTCAGATCCTAGATTTCTTACTCCAGTCTGCGCTGTGCATCATCACAGGAATTTTCATCAGATGGTCCTACAAATCTGTCTTTCTGGGTTTACTCAGTAATAACCACCTTCCACAACTGCTGCATCACAGTTAACTGATCTCCTCTGTGGTCCTTGGGTTATCTTGTGCCATTCTGACCCTGCCTTTGATCACTTTCCCCACCCTTCCCGCCAGCAGGCCACTGCCCCTCTCTCCGTTATGCCTGTTCACTGTGGAGGGGGTCATGAAAAGTTGTATTTTCTGGAAATCATGGGGCTCCTGGCCGCACTAACAGAGTGACTCTCCATGCTTTCAACAACTGTAGTACTTGCCACTGATATATGGCAAGAGTCTGGGCTTTAGAGCCGGAGAGTCTTGCTTTGAATCCTGGTTTTAATTCTAGAAGCCTCAGATATGTAATCTACACAACAGATAAAATTCATTGTACTTGTAGAGTTGTTGGAAGACTAAATCAAAATATATTCCTGAAGTATCTAAAACAGTACCCAGGACAGTGTAAACACTGAATAGTTGTTAGCACATGCCCTTTTATTTTCTCTTACTTTTCTAATGAAATGTTAACCTTTAGAAGAATGGGACCATGCGTCATTTATCTTCGTATTTCTGTACTTAGCACAGTACCTGATATAGTAAGTACCTGATCAAAAATGTTCAATGATTTAAGATGTTGAATAAATGTTGAATAATGCTGCATAACTATTTAATCAAATAGAATTCAACATGAGAAAAATCTTTTAATTAAACACTACAGTAGCACATGAAAGGGAGAAAATTGGATCATTCCAATAGATATAAGGTAGCCAAAATTTAATTTTGTAATGAAAAAATTTTATTAAGAATCAAATCGAATGTTCTTAATCCAAAAAGTATGTTCACCAAGATATAGTATAATAGATAACACCATATTTGATCCTAAGACCTTAAAAGCAATTACTTTAAAGTCAAAAATAAGACACGGATGTTTGTTTCATCATTTTCATCTAGGACTAGAACTGCAAGCAAAAGCAGGGAAAGATTAGTAAAAGGAACTTACACAATTATCCTACTGGCAGAGGACAGAATTATCTGTAGAAAATCTACATAAAAAATTAGTGCTGACAAAATCAATAAAAACATTCAGCAAATGTTACTAGAAGCAAAATCAATACATAAAAGCCAGTGGAGTATATGCACACAGTGGAAGTATTATTTAACCTTAAAAAGGAATGCATTGATACATGCTCCCATTTGAAAAGGCATTTAAAATTAGGCTAAATGAAATAAGCCAATCACAAAAGACTGCATAGTAGATGATTGCATTCATATGAAAGTACAGAAAGAAGTGTATGGAAAGTCAGAAAATAGATTGGTGCATGTTTGGGGCTGGAGGAGGCAGAGAGAACTGGAGGATGAGGGTAACTACAGAATGTTGTGTGTTTCTTAATGTAACAAACCTGTTCCAAAATCCCCTGCACAGGGCTAGGAGTACAGCTCGGTGGCAGGGCTTAGCATACGCAAGGCTTTGCATTCAAGTCCCAAAACCAAAACAAATAAATAAATGAAAATAAAATTCACTGTGAAATATGGTTGCACATATTTCTGAATATACTAAACTATTAACCATTGAATTATACATTTTAAATGGTTACATTGTGTGACATAAATTACTTCCGTAAAAATGTTTATGATCAATATATGCCTATAAATAGCTAATAAACAATTAGAGAACATAATAAAAAAATCCAGTTACAAAATTAACAAGAACTGGACAATGTCTAGAAATCTAATAAATATTTTGTGAAAACATTTATTGAGAAAATTACAATAATGAAATATAAAATATCTGAGTAAATGGAGAAATAAAACATGTATATGGACAGAAGACTCAATATTAAAAGGACATTAATTCTCTCTAAATAAATCTATGAAAGGAATATTATTCCATTTACATATTTATTTGATTCTAAAACTCACATTAAAGAGAAAAAGGTTGATAATAGCCAAGATTCTCCCGAAGCAGATAAAGAAAAGGGAAATGCTAGCTGTATCTTACAGCAAGTCTTTTTATAAAACAAAATTATGAAGATAAAGAATATTAGTAAATCATGAGCAAATAAATCAAGATAACAGGGCAGAGTGCTCAAAACTCACCTCCCATATAAACTAAAATTTGATAGTGAAAAGAAGTAACCTTAGAAAACCAACAGAAAAAGTATGGTATATTTAGTAAATGGTCCTCATGAAATTGAATATCCACAAAATTTTATCTCCTCCTCCCAATAGTCACAGACACAAATTTTGAAATGAATATTTCAAGTTCGGAAAGAGAACTTCACAAATTATGGGAAAAAATTGGGAGAATACCTTCCTGACCACAGAGTAGAAATTTTCTTGAACAAGATAGAAAAGCATTAGCTTTATACATTAAAAATTACAAATTTGATTAATCTTTTCAAACGTAAGCTATTATAGATATGAAAACACTGAAATAGCAAATCAGTCAGACAATATTTTCAGTGCATACAAGGTATAGTAAAAAAAATATGGTATGTGTTTAAAATAAGTGTATTATAGTAAAAGACAGGTTGCCATTAATCCTCTCTCAAATCCTCCCCCTCACTTCCAGCCCACTCATCTCAGCACTCTTCCCACTTTCCGAAACAGTCCTGGAAGTCCTCTTCTGAGCATCTTTAGGTACACTATCATGGATGCGTGGGTGCCCTGAATCAACTCAAAGCATTTACCTTTCATGTTCATTTTGTCTTTAGGAAGATCCAGTAATTACACCGACCAGACTGGGAAAGAGAGTGGCAACAGGAGGCAGAGTTAGCACTGCTCCAAGCCACTGCTGCTGTTTGTGCTGAAGCACCGCACAACTGAGTCATGAAAAATATTCCTAAGAAACGTATAATAATATTAAAAGCCTATGATCTCATGGGGCCACATTACTAACTTCTAGGCCTGCATGTAGGTCATGGCCCAAAGGGTTGGCCAAACCTGTGTTACACAAAGAGTTAACATACAGAAAGCCTTTCACAAATTAAGTACATAAAATGTACCATCAATAAACAAAAAGGTAATATGAACAGAGAATCCACAGGAAATGAAACATTACTAGTTAATAAGCAACCTCAAATCACTGTACCATTTTTAAGTATATACCATTTTCACATATTTATCAAAAATATTTCAATAATCTTGGTAATACTTAATATTGGCAAAGATATGACAAGGTCATATACTGCTGCTGAGATATAAATTACTACTAATATTCAAGAAAACTCTGGCAATTTGTATATAAACATTCATAGTATTTTACCTTTGATTAATGGAACTTCTAGGTATCTGTCAGAAATAAAGCCAGGACTGTAATAAAGATTTATATTCAAAAGTGTTATTTGCTATGTTATTTATAATAGAAAAAGAAAAAGAAAGGACATAACTATCCATTAATAAGGAAATAATTCTATAAATTATAGATAATAGTTTTATTCATCCAAGAGAGTTTTATGTAGCCAATCACTTATGAAAATAATTCCAAGAAATTCTTAGAGATACTGAGAACTATCTGTGATATAATGATCAGCTGTAGTGTAAGGTGTAAACCTATATTACAGTGTTACATTAGCTATGGAAACATGTACAGGGGTACTCATTATCTCAGTCTCCAGAGTTGTAAGATTTCATGAAATGAGGAGGTAGTTTGGCAGCTGCACAAATCACATACGAAGCTACTAGTAAATGAGAATCTGTAGAGTTAGATCAGTAAAAAAAAAAAACTGGAGAGAAAACCAGAAGGGATGTTTGCAAGATGAGCCGTGGAAAAAGAACAATATGAATATGAAAGTATTGTAAGAGGCCATTGAGGAAATTGATAAACCCTTCAAACATTTTTTACAAATATTCCTCTTTATGACTGTGTTACAGGAAAAGTCAAATGTGATATAAAAGATGTAGCAGTAAGCTTTCATTTTCTTTGGAAAAATTGTCATTCTGCTCCATCCCAAATCTCTTTTGGTTGACATTTTCTTCTAAGTATTGATATGAAACTACAAGTATGAATTAAATTTTATTTTAAAAATTTACAATAAAATTATATTTATAATTTTTATTACTTTCAAGGTAAAAAAAATCAAAATTCTTAACTAATTATGAAAATTTATTCCTAGTTTAATTATTAACTTTAGAATTATCCCTTTTCTAGTACATTTACATAAGTATTCAAAATATAATAACTCAACACATAATCAACATTAAATTATTTATGAGATTTTTTATTAAATCTTCAGAACCCAGTCTGTATTTTATATTACTGGGATTCTCAGTTTTAATTAACCACATTTCAAGTGCTTTGTAGCTAAGGTCTAGAAGAATATGCATTGAAATGCTTTTTAAAATTCATACAAAATGGTTAATTTATGAATGGAGGAATTAGGTGTAAGAATTACTTTCATAATGTAAAATTATTTTAAATTTTTGAATTGAACCATCCTATATTTTTAGCTTTCTTTCTTCACCTATGAAGCGTAATGTTTTTCTGTCTCATTTATGCCTTAAGCATTTAAATAATACATTGTATTTTTTTTCTCTTAATATCCTTTGCTGATTGCATTTCATGACCTGCTTTAGCTTTTCTAGTTTTCTTGGAAATTTATTTCAGTTTTTTTCCAACCTTTTCACTGGTAGCCTGGCAAAATTTCTACTTCTGAGCTCATGTCGAATTAAGTCTTGGTCTCACCAGGTTAGTTTAATGTTCTTCCTTTCCCTGCTTTCTTAATAGCAAAGACATTCTTATGTTATTAGAACTACATTGCTTTCTTATGGAACAAACAGTTCTCTTGTTCATCTTTTTAAAAGTCCTCCTTGGATATGGGCCCTGGATAGCTCAATTGGTAAAAAGTTCTCCTTGGGTCCTTTAAACCACTGGAAGCCACAAAGTTGATATTCACCAGTTTTCTCCTAGAGGTCTCCTCCCTTCCAATCATCAGCACCACACAGTTCATAATACACACGTTTACGGTCACTTTTAACGAGGTTGCCAAGTTTACATTCCCAAGTACTCCCTTGAGCACTTGTACCCTATCAAGAGTGATTTCTCTGCCACTTGTCATGAAGGGTTATTTTTCCTAAGCCTTAGGACTAATTTTATACCATTTCAATGCCATCTCTTTTCAAAGCAGATATAAGCAGAAACTACTGGGCTGTATGGTTGCATTTGGTACTGAAAAATCGTGGGTAATTTTTTTTTTTTTGAGACAGGGTCTCACTATGCAGTTCAGGCTGGCCTTGAGCTCACTTTGTAGCCCAGGCTGGCCTCTAACTCACAACAATCCTCCTGCCTCAGCCTCCTGAGTGCTAAGATTACAGGTGTGCGCCACCATTTCCCAGCTAACTGTGGGTAAATTGTTCAAACAAAAGTATAGAGGTTGGCCAAGGGATTCTGCCTCTACCGTATTCCTGAAACTAACTTTTGGAATACACCTTTCTAATATCTTTTAAAGTCCCTGAGTTGGTTAAGGACAGAATTGCTGGTGTACAACACAATCTAATTTTGAAATCTCTGGATATTAAGCAACTGCTATTCATGACTGTAAGTACACTCTCAGAAATTAGAGGTTTTCATTTAAATAATATAATTTAACTGAATGGGGAAAAATAAGAGATACAAGGAGGAGGCATTCAGGTAGCCACTACTAAACACAGCCACAAATCTAGGGACACTGAAAACTAATTCCCTGAACATCTGCTCAGGAACACTCTCGGGCCACCCACATAAAACTAGAGATTTTATTCATGGGAGTAGGAGTAGAAGGCTGTGAATAATAACTTTTTAACACAAGAAATGAAAAAATAAAGTAAAACAGACATTAAGATTTTGCATGGAATGAATTAATGACTACTTATATTTGATATGCAGTGTGGGTAAAAGTGGTGAAACGTACAGATCAAATGAGATCCTTTGGCAGAGACTCCGGTATGTGCTCTTCCCTGGGAGGGGCTTGCACCTCTGAAAAATGGTAACATTCTACGGAAATGTTAGAGAGATACAGAAAGCGGTGAGGAGAAAAAGAAGAGCAAAAAGAGCTGGGGCGAAGGAAGGAGAAAATGAAGTGGGAAGGAAGAGAGGACAGGAGGGAGGATTTCATTTAAATGTACTTCCTTTGTAAGATAGGTTTCCTGGAAGGGAAAGCAAAACACTGGCTGCAATTCAGTTAAATTCAAGAAGGACTTGAAGAACGGTGATTACGCGTGCAGGTGCTGAGGAGAGTCACAAGACACCAGGAGTGATTAAATCGCTACGTAAGGCCTGACCTCCAGCCTCCTCATTTCCCCTGGGAGGAAAATTTAGTTTTTACTCCTAAAGAGGCAGTAATCCACAGCAGTACGGCAACCAAATCAAGCCAAGCACCCTCTGCACAAGCCCAGTCTGGAAGAGCCTCCGAGGATGGTTGCCAGACCTCAAACCGGCCTTCAGAGCTCATTTGGGCTTCTAGACCTGAGCCTCTTCCCCTCTTCCTTCCTTCCTTTTCTTTCTCTTTCTTGTTTGTTTGTTTTTTTAAGACAAGGTGTCACTATGTAGTTTAGGCTGATCTTGACCTCACTATGTAGCCCAGGCTGGCCTGGAATTTGCAATTGTCCTCCTGCCTCAGCCTCCTGAGGGCTGAGATTATAGGTATGCACCACCATGTGCAGCAGACCTGACCTTCATCATGAGTTACCATAAATTCATCTTGAAGTGGTATCTGGTTAGTCCCCACACTCGCGCTGCCTCCTCATTTGTTTCTAAGAGACTAGTTTGGAGCTCTGGAAATGACCAAACCCAGAAGAAAGTTATTAGGGGATGTGACCTCCACGGCCCTATATAAACATGTTTCCATGTGGATTGCTTGTAGTTAGGAAAGAGCAGAGATGCTGCTGGTTAAGGAGAAACCCTAGTGTCTGGAGCTAAAGAAAAGGTAAACAAAGCCAGGAGGAAGCCCAGAGAACCCAGGTTTGGAAGCCATTTCCTCGCTGTGTGCTGCCAGATGAGTGCTGAAGCTTTCGGGTACCCATTTCCTCAGTCTGCAAAGGAGAACAGCATTACCGCCATCACAGGTCCTAGCAATGATTCAATAAGAACTCAGAACGTTCCTGAACCTCTAACACTTCAATGAATGTTTATAAAATTATGAAAAAAGAGAGATTTGGGCAGGTAAAGGAATAAGCAAAACTCAATGATTGAGAGAATAGGCCCCCCCTAAGAGAGTCCTGAGGACAGAGAAAGGACCAGACTCAGAAAGTCAGAAGGAATCATCCAGGCCAACTAAGGGTCCCAAAATCCAGCCACAGACTGGTACCAGTCAAAGACCTGCTGCACAGCCAGAAGTGAGTGGCCCACAGCAAGGGCAGTTTCCTCTGTACGTATACCAGCTCCCCATGGCTGGCATTGCCTGAGCTCTGCCTCCTGCTAGATCAGAGGCAGCATTAGATTCTTACAGGAGTGTGAACTGCATGTGTGAGATCTAGTTTTCACACTCCTTTGAATCACCCCAAAATCATCCCCTTCCCCACCCACCCAAAATTGTCTTCCATGAAACTAGTCCCTGGAGCCAAAAAGGTTGAGGGCCACTGCTCATCTGCTCATCTGCACAACTTATGAAACTGAGCCTGAACTCCACATGCCACCTGAGTGGCAATTCTATTCAGGGGACCTCAGGAGACAGCCAGAAATCCACCACTGATCTGGGCTTCTGAGGGGAAATTGTGTTGTGTTTCTGAAGCCACCAACATGGGAGGGAGAGGTGGCTGCAAGGGCAGGGAGCTGGGGGTGCACAGACATCTGGCTGTGGCTCGGCCCCTCCCTCATCTCCATCCTGTCTCAAACCGCACCCCAGGGCTGGCCTGAAGCTGAGCCAAACTTCACACAGGCAAGGGCGCCAAGTGCCTGTCCCTGTTCAGTCACCCAGGGAAATTCAGTGTTCCTTCTCTGGTCCTACCCTTAGGTTCTTTCCCATTCTGTATTAATTTTCCAGCATACCCTGTTGCCTGTTTTCAGCCTGCTTTAATAAAGCTGTGAGGAGATGAAGGAGCTGCTGCATTTACAAGCAGGGCTGTAAGATTGAGCTTAGAGTCAACCTTTGGGTTTCAGTCCTAGTAAATCCTGATCCTTCCTGGTTTTTCCTCATGTGTATGTTTCCTACTATTAACTAAATGCCACACAGTCTCAAAAATGTACCTTAATAGTTGCAGAATTTCCAGACATTATAGAAATTCTAAGGAAAAACAAAACAAACATTAATAAACTGCATTTTGCTTTTGACAATCTAGGTAAATAATAAAATGAGTATTTATATAACAGGTTAAAATCCACAAAATGTTTTATATCATTGCATCATTTGATAATGAGCTACCCCGGGAGGCCAGTATTTGTGGTAGCCAACCCCCAAGTAGTTCCAAATGGCTCTCACTTCCTGGTGTTCAGGGCCTTCAGTGGCCCCTCCTACATTTAGTATAAAGCTGCCTTGGATAGCCAATAGAATATTACAGAAATGATGGAGCACAGCCTTCAGTGTTAGGTCATAAGCGATACTGCAGCTTACATGTCATTCTCTCTTACGTCTTCCCTTAAATGGCAGCAGCCATTTTGGAAGGCTATTCAACGGGCCAATGGAGAGGTCCACATAGTGAGGAACTCATCTTCCTGATAAGACGCCGAACAACTCAGAAGTGAACCCTCCAAACCCTATCAAACTTTTAGATAACTGCACTCATACTATATTTTTTAAATAACAACTTTATTCAAATATAATTCATACACCATGTAATTTGCCCACTTCAGAGGTATAATCCATTGGTTTTTAGTATATTCATATACATGTACAACCATCGTCGTGGTCCAATTTAGCATATTTTTCTCATGGCAAAAAGAAAGTCCATACTCTTTAGCTATCACTTCCTTGTTTCCCCACTTCTCCCAGCCTTAGACAACCGTGAAATTGCCTTAAGATTTGTTTCTATACAATTGCCACTTGTGAACCTTTGTATCAACAAACTCATATGGCAGGTACTATTTCGTGACTAATGTCTTTTATTTAACAGAATGTTGTCAAAGTCCACGTGTGTTCTAGCATGTATTAAAACTGTTTCATTTTATGGCTGAATAACATTCCACTATGTGTGTACACATCTTATTTATGCATTGTTTACCCATTCATGGACATTTGGATTATTTTCAACTTTGGGCTACTATGAATATGGCTGCTATAAACAGTCATATAAAACTTTTTGTATGGATATGATTTAACTTCTCTTGGGTGTATACCTCAGATGGATTTCTGGATCATAAAATAGCTATACTTAGCCATTTAAGAAAATTTCAGACCCTTTTCCAAAGTACCACTTTATATCCCCACTAAGAGTATATGAGGGTTCTGATTTTTCCACATGCTCTATAACATTTTTTATCTGTGACTTTTTGATTCTAACCATTCTTGGTAAGTATGAAGTAGCTACTCTTTGTGGCTGTAATTCACATTTCCCTGATTATTGATGGTGTTGAGCATTGTTCCATGTGTTATTGACAATTTGTATATCTTCTTTGGAGAAATGTCTGAGATCTTTTTAGAGTTATTTTTTATTATTAAGTTGTAAGAGTTCTTTAGATAGTCAAGATACAATCTTTTATCAAATAAATGATTTGCAAATATCTTCTCCCACTTTGTACATTGTCTTTGTACCTTTTTTTTTTTTTTTTGCAGTACCAGGGATTGAACTCAGGACCATGGGCTTGCCAGGCAGGCACTTATGCCGCTGAGCTAAATCCCCAGCCCTTTGTACCTTTTTAATAATATCATTTAAAGGACAAAGTAAAGTTCAGTTTTTCTGCTTCTTTCTTTTACGGCTCATGTGTTGGTGTTATATCTAAGAATCCACTGCCAATTCCAAAGTCATATAAATTTACCCCTCTGTTCTCTTCTAATAGTTTTAGGCCCTTGATCCATTTTGAATTGACTTTTGTATATTGTATAAGCCAAAGGTCCAACTTCATTCTTTTGCTCATAGATACCCAATGGCTCCAGTGTGCCTGCCTCCTAAATTTATTTGCGCCCTTTTTGAAAACCAGTTGATCATAGATAATGGGTATGTTTCTGGACTCTCAGTTCTACTCCATTGATCTGTATCTTTACCATTAGGCCAGTATTCCATTGTCTTGATTACTGTTGCTTTATACTAAGTTTTGAAATAAAAAATGTGTGAATCTTTCAACTTTATTTTTCTTTTTCAAGATTGTTTTGGCTATTCTAGACCCTTGAAATTCCATATGAATTTTTAAGTCAACTTGTCAATTTCCACAAAGAAGCCAGCAGAAAATCTGATGGGGTTTCATCTTTAGATAAGTTTGAGGAATATTGCCATTTTCATAGTGCTGAGTCTTCTGATCTAAGAACATATGAGAGTTTCCATTTATCTAGACCTTGTTCAATTTCTTTCAACAAAGCTTTATACTTTTCAGAATATGCTTTTCAGAATATTGTGCTTCTTTTGTCAATTTATTCCTGAACATTTTATCATTTTTGACACTATTTAAATGAAATTGATGAAAGTGTTGAATCACTGGATTTTGAGGGTTCTTTTGTTTTGTTGTCACTGTACTGGGGATTGAACAGAGGGCTTCATGTGTGTTAGTCAAGTGCTGTACCCCACTGAGCTATACTCTCAGTCCTGGATTTTTGTATGTTAATGTTACAATCTCCAGTCTTGTTTAATTCATTTATTGGTTCTAGTAGAATTTTTATAGCAGATCCCTCAAGATCTCCTGTACATAAAATCATGGTGCCTTTGAATACAATTGATTTTCAATCTCTCTTTCCAGTCTGATGGCTTTTGTTTCTTTCTCTTGCCTAATTGCCAGGCTAGAGCCACAATGCTGAATAAGAGGTAAGAACAGCATTCTTGACTCTGATCTTCAGAGGTCTTTCATCATTAATATGGTGTTAGCTGTAGGTTTTTTATAGAGACCCTTCACCATGTTGAGGAAATTCTCTTCCAATCCGAGGTAGTTCAATGTTTTGATAATGGAAGTGTATAGGATTTATAAGGTGATTTTTCTGTATCTGTTGAGATAACAGTGGGCTTTGTGGTGTTTGTTCTGTTGATATATTGTCCTCCATTAATTGAACTAACATCTTGACAATGACCTTATGAGAAATCTTAAGCCAGAGTCAAACAGTTAATTTACTATTACACTCCCAACCCACAAAACTATGTGACAAATAAAGGTTTAAACTGCTGAATTTTTAGCGTAACTTTTCAGTAAAATGTTTTTTAGCAATAGGTAACTCATGTGGTATTCCTATCACTGTTCTACAGAGAAGAAACTGAGGTTTAGTGTCCCTATTTGCCTCCTAAATCAGCTCTACTTTAGAGTTAGTAGTAGAGCTGATTTGAACCAGGTCTTCTGACTTAACTGGTAGGTTCCTTTACAAATTTCTACATTTAGTGACCCAGCCCAAGTTTGTTGCCAGTTGTTGTCCCTTTGGTTAGTACACCCATCCAGTATGGCGGGTCAGGAAGTTCACAGTACAGGATCAAGTGGTTGGGGGTACAGACAGGGCCTCACACCAGGCCTCTGCTTCCACTAAGCTGTGCAACCTGGTTCAGCACCGCCTCTGCTGAGAAGAAATAGTTTTTTTCAACTATGCCCCAAAGCACAGATTGATTGCCAAGCCGTATGCCTAGAAGACTGATACTCCCTTTTGAAATCCACACAACAGCACTATGTATAGTCTATTAGATTGTTCCAATAAAACAATACTAGAAAAAGTCTCACATTTTCCCAATAGTGTTTTTAAATGCCATTCCATCAATATTAGTCAGTAGGACTAGTCCCTAACAATTTTTTTAACCTCTAAAAAGATTCATTCCCACCATCCTCTATTCTCTCCAGCATCACATCCCACCCAGTCTCACCTGTAGGACTTGACTCTTGGGAAGAAGAGAAAAGAAAAATACCTCCTGTTATTTAGGTGTGTTCTGTGGACTCATATAAGCTGAACACCTTATATCCTCAGTATCATTCAATGCTCATGAGTTTGGGAGGTAAGTGCTATTATCCCCACTTTACAGGTAAGGAACCCACCTTGAGAGGTCAAAGAACCTGACCAAGTTACACAAATGGTAAACGGTGGAATTGAGATCAGAACTCAGGCCCATCAGACTCCAGAACCAATGCTGCTGTATCTTGCTATTCCATCTTACCAATAAATCTGTACCTTGCTGTCCATCTGTCTACTGTGCCTTGCTGTTCCATCTTACCAACAAATCCGATACTAGTGTCTCATTAAGAACATCAGCATTCTCATATGGAACTACTGCTGAACAAACAACATTCAAGACACTAATTAGTCTAAAATGCTGGACTGTTGATGTACCAATTATGGGGTTATTTTGGATGTCAATAACCCCCAAGAGCCTTCAAAACATCAGTGACCTCCTAGACTGGAGTAGCCCTACTGACAATCTACTGAAGTATACCTCCTGGACCTCAAGGGTTGGTTATCTTTCTAGCTCTGAGATGGGAGAAAAGCTGCACCGCTATAGTTTTGACAACACAGGGCTCCAAAGGCCCATGTGTTAAAGACTTGGTCATCAGCGCATGGCACACTTGGGAGGTGAAGAACTTTTACATAGTGTCACCTAAATAGAGGAAGTTAAGTCACTGGAGAAATGCCTTTGAAGAAGATATTGGGACCCTGGTCTATCTCTATCTGTCTTTGTCTCTGCCTCAATCTCTGCCTCTGTCTCTATCAACTCCATCTCCATCCCTGTCTCTATGTTGCTCCTTTATAGCACCATAAGGTGAACACAGTTCTCTGCCACATGCTCTCACTATCATATATGACCTCACCACAAGCTCAAGACCAACAGGGCCAACTGACCGTGGATTAAAACCATGAGCTGAAATAAAATTTTTCTATGTTTTTTTGCCTCAGGTATTTTGTCGCATGAGGGGAGTAGTTCTATGCATGTGACCATGTAGTGATTCACTAGCAACCTTAAAATAACAGGGCCAACCAACTACAGACTGAAACCTCCACACAGGTGAGCCAAGATAAATCTTGTCTCTTTACAAATTGATTATCTCATGTATTTATTTTAGTGGTGGAAAGCTGATTCAAACAATGTACTGATACATTATGGCAACATTCATGCATTCCTTCAACCAACACAGTCTTTGTTGACTGTTGACCATGTAAATATAGTAGATATGTTTCCTGACCTCTTGGAGCTTAGATGATAACAGAGCACCTTTCCCTTTTACACACACACACACACACACACACAGTCACACACAGTCACACAATACATAGCCTTCTGAGATAGGAGAAAAGGTATACACATAGCTCGCATCATAATCCCTACAGTAGAAAGCTCAATTGATTGGACAGAG
The DNA here is from genome assembly GCA_004027595.1 of Dinomys branickii. Taxonomy (NCBI): domain Eukaryota; kingdom Metazoa; phylum Chordata; class Mammalia; order Rodentia; family Dinomyidae; genus Dinomys; species Dinomys branickii. Next base: position 79,582 of record PVLD010000676.1, read on the forward strand.
CTTGGTGATTTAATCACAAACGGAAACTAGGAAATTAAGGCCAAAGTTTCTCAAGTGATCAACCGGAGAATAAGCAGATGCTCAGCAGGTCTCAGTGACATTGCTCAGATTACCATATGTAAGGATGCAAGATTGATCAAACCATCAAAGAGAATAAAAAATAATAAAAAACATTAGAAATGACAGAGTTTCACTAATCAAAGTAGTAGGGACTCAACAATCTTTGTGATATTGCATATTGTTGTCTTCAAATTAGTTTGCATTACCAGATATAATCATGCAAAATTGGTCAGAAAAGGAAAAATTTAAGCCTTAACTATTCCTTTTAATAAGATAATTGTACTACTGATTTCTATTAGTCCATTGAAAAGAAGCTTTAGTGTTTATATTGCTTGATCAATTTTGCATGCTATACCTGATAATCTGACAACTACTCTGAAGATAACAGTATTTAATATAATAATCATTGCTAATTTCCTATCATCTTGTTTCAAAATTCTCTATCATTTTTATTGGGTTTTTTAAAATAAAAAAATTGGGGCCAGGGATACAGCTCAGTAGCACAAGCACCTACCTGGCAAGCACAAGGTCCTGAGTTTGATTCCCAGTACCAAAATTAATTAATTAATTAATTAAATTTTTTAAAAATTTTAAAGTATATGGCTGGGAGGAAGATACTAAGAGCAGATGACGGTGCTTGGAAAGGCTTGCCTGTAAAATCAGGAATGTCCCTCTGTTAGTGCCACGACTTGATCAGGGAATCTCAGAAAGCGGCAGAGTTTGGGTTCATTCTGAGCAGCATGTAGGAAGCACTGTTGGGCTATCCACAACCTTAATTGAACCTAAAATGTCTGCAAACTTGGGCAAAAAAGTTCAATGAAACAGCCTTTCCCTGACAAGCCTTTGGTACCAAAACTCCTTTCAGCCTAGTTTGAACCGAATAAATGCAGAAACCAAGGAAATTAAATGGAATTTTTGGAACTTGATCTTGGTGTGCTGTAAGCCAAGGGTAGAAATATTTGAGCTGATGAAAGTGGGATGTGGCCTTGTGGCTTCAAGGTCCTTCCCTCTTTACAGAATTACATGCTCTACAGTATTAAAGGCTCAGGCTGGTCTCAGACTCCCGGGAAAGACAAAATTCAGCGTGATCTGTCCAAAATCCTCACCATTTACAAAGTTTCATACAAAGAATATTAGTTAACAGCACCTTGTAAGAATAGCTTCCAAATTTCTAACCAGGAATACTGGTTTTCTAAAAAAGAAGAGTTTGAAGCCATGTCAAAGAAACGGACGCATGTACTAATAAGATAATAATGTGGGCCGACTCAAAGGCAGCTACAGAGGGGGAAAAGGGTCACAGTGCAGGCATAGAGGCTCTGCTACCCCCTTCAGTCAAAGCAGATCAGCTTTTCTTCTGCATAAACTGGTCTGTAAGAGGTTTAACTTACCAAGAAAAGATTCAGATAAATGAGCTAGACTAGACAGGCTAATAAATAGGTAGTATGGTAGATAGACAGATAGATAGATAGATAGACAGATGGATGATGGTAGGTAGGTAAGTAGGTAGGGAGAGAGAAGCAAAATATACAAAACCTGAAAAACCCTGGTGAGAGAGCAAGAGCGCGGCACGGGGCTGAGAGAATGGCCATGACTCCGCTGCCAGTAGTTCAGACACCCTAAGCTGTAAGTCCCTGCCTTTCCTTTTATTTTTTTCAGCTGACGAATGCCTCACGTAGGCTAAATGATCTCTAAGGACTCTAGCTCTAACATTATTTGGTTCTCGGATGGTGAAGCAGCTCTAGAAGGAACCTACGGTTTCTTTAATGAACTTGGAACCTACCCTAATGTCCTCCTTGTGGGAAAATGGGGTTTTGTGCCGAGATAAAGCTGAGAACTGTTGAGTCAGCTCATTGCCGAGAAGACTCCTGTAACCAAACACAGACAGCAATTTAGAGCTGAACTCGGCACATTTCTCCCAGGAGGACTACAGCGCCCTGAGGCACAGTACCCTGCCCCAACAGTGATAATCATGAAAGGATACTGCTACTGGGCACTCACCATGGGCCAGACCAGAAGCCTAGAATTTTCACATATTGCTTCATTTAATTCCCACAACAGTCCTGTGCCGTGAGAACTATAGATATTCCCGTAGTACAGATGAGGAAACTCAGGCTCAGAAAAGTTAAGTAACTCATGCAAAATCACAGTGCTACTAAGAGCAGAAACAGACTTCAACCCCAGGTAATCTTTGTCAATGTCTGAACCACCATGCTGTGAAAAATGGAGGTGCTCTAATATTTGACAACTCAACCGGGAAGGGAAAAGAAGCCATTAAAGCAGGGAAACTCATTGCCTTCTAGATAGTAGCCATGAATAAAACTAGGAATAGAATGCTTCACAGATGTTTCTTGCTGGGCTGGCCACACACTCTGAGTTAAGCAGGGGCAAGGGCTCCCTGGGACCGAGAAAGAACATACCCAAAGCAGCTCTCCAAAGAGGTGATGAAATCAGGTCACTGACCATTGGCAGGAGGGAGAAAGGTAAGCAGATGGGGCCCACAAGCCACGTAAGGAGGCAGGTTGGCAAGGGAGGTTGCCAGAAATGTGTGCCAAGTGTCCAGGAGTCAGTCTGCCTTTCTTCTTGGCCTTGGACGATTTGAAGGATCTTGCAGACCGCTAAATTGCTGCTGTAAATCTGCAAAGGGTCAAATGAGCCGAGAGAAGGCTCTGTCTCCACTGGCTGAGGTAGCTTTTCCTTCATGCTTGTGCTGGTTCCTTGTGGACGTGAGCTAGTATTTCAATTCTTTTCTCCCTAAATTATTTGACTTAATCTCCGCAGCATCCCTCTTCCCATTGGTCCTCGGCTTTTACCGCCTTCTCCAGGGTTTCTGGAATCCCCAGCTGCTCTTCTGTCCAGGGGCCGGCTCCTTTGGAAACATCCTCCCTAAGCAGTCATGGTGGCCTGCTGAGCAACAGCAAAGCATCGCTTGTCCCATAGCAAAGATCTGAAAGGCTGATCTACAGGACAGAGGGAAGGAGGCCATGGGGAGGAAGGGCCGTGTGAGGGCTGAGGCAACCAGGAGCAGCTGGCCACGCGCGGCCCGCCATGTGGAGGACTCAGCTGATACGTGTTGGAAGGGAAGCAGGGGGAAGGATTTCATGTGTGTGTTATCTGATCAGAGATGTTGGAGACCTCCAGACTTCACTCGGGGCCGGCCAACAGCCACGGAAATTTTTTTTATAAAATGAGTCAGATGATCCATTCTGTTAAGGTCCTTGGTGGCTTCTCTACAATTTTGTCTTTTTAACTCCTGAGCCTTTTTTCAATCCCCCACTCAGCAGTCCAAATAACTGTCCCATCTTGTCCTCCTCAGCTCCCAAGGGGCACCTTCTACCCCAGTGAAGTCACCTTGACCGATCTTGTCCTCTCTGTCTTTTACTGGAATTTTGTGCAGACCAGTCTATCTCTGGAACTCAAGTGAAGCTTCTAATTTGTCTCTTGAAGTCCACTTCCTACTCCCTCCACTCTGCCTTTGGGAGGCTGGACCGTGGACCATATTTCGCAGTCTCCCTCGCCCCATGCAAGACTGCAGGGTGGGAGGAGAGACCAGGCGAGGCACTTCTTCCTTCTGCCAGGCTGCACTGTGGTAGTGGTTATGTTCTCCTGCCAAACGCAGTGACTCCTGGCCAAGAGCCCCACTCTGGCAGCCTCAGCTCCCTCCAGTCTGAGAGTTTCCTTCTCTTTGCCTCTTCAAACTGAGAAGTAGTAGTATGTTAATCCTTGCCTACTGCACCACAGGTGATGGCTCCCAGGAAGCCCTTTAGAAGAGGTTGTCTGGTCCCTTTTTCTCATTCTTCACTGTCCTTTCCTTCTTCTACTGCTTACAGAGTGGATGTGATGGCCGGAGCTGGAGCAGCTACGTAGGTCCTCCTTCACTGGTTCTCTCAGCCTCGCTCCAGTTTTGAAAATGATTCATTACAACTCCTGCCGTGTGGAATGACCTTCTGTCATGTCCTATGGATTAATCACTTAGTACGGAGCTGAAACTGCCCTAGGTGCCTGCCACTTTTGTGGAACAAATGAGTCTCACTGTCACCTCTCTGGTGTTCCTGTTTGAGCCCCAGAACCCTTGCCCTACAGGGCTACTCCTACCTTCTTCCTTTTGCTAAAATCCTATAAAGGTGACTAATATATTAGCATACTTATTATATCCAGTTTATATTTAGACACATCTACGAGGACTTCTAAAAGAAGCATTTTTATTTTGATTGTTGTAGAAGTGAATAAACTCATCTGATTTCTTGAAGACAGTAAATAAAATATAACTCATTTTGAGAACTTATACTGTACTAGTTGTTATCTAAATGTTACCATTTATAGGAATCCCTAAAGACAGTACAGGAGAGATTGCTTTCCATTTGAACAGAGGAAAGAAAAGATTGGTCACAGGGATGGGAAGGACCCCAAGGGAGGTGACCAACAGGATGTAAGGACATGAGAACAAATGAAGGACGTTGTGTTCAAAGATAGGGAAGGGCCTCAAGAAAAATGAGGTTCATTGGCATGTTCCTACAAAGCTGGCCAAGCCCCACCCATTTCCTCCTCCTTCTCTACACACACCATTACTTCCTCCCGAGAACTGCTACTTCCTCGTCCTCTTCTCCTCTCTCTCCTCCTTTTCCCAGCTGTACCCCTGGTCATGACTCATAAATGCATGTTCAGGTTGCAAAGGAAGTTCATGTTCACTATTTTGCCAAACAAAGCGATGTCAGGTTACTGTTATGTAGCATCCAAACTCCTGAGGGTCTGGGGGAAAGATTAAGAAATCTGAAGGAGTTTCCTAAAAGCTCTAACAATCATAGCTCTGCCTGGGATGAAACCCTAAGAGGCAAGGTTGTCTATGGTGATATTCTCAAGAAATCTTGGAGATTTGTGTGGTAATAAGTTGGAGTGACCCCTCTTTTCCTTTGCCTTTCACCAAAAGCCAGCGTGAATCAGATCTCCACCCTCTAGGTAGGAGATATGGGGGTTAATGATTCTCAAGGGGCCCCTGCTGCTGCTCTGTGGTTCTCAGAGGTACAGGCCTCTTTGTTCACAGGGGACAGATAAGGATATTTCAACTATGACCACAGAGACAGTGCCACAAATCCTCTTTCTCTCCACCGACCATTTCTTCCCTCCGAGAGACTGACAGCTGCCTAGTACATTAGCTGTCTATTTCTCATCTGGCCATCTGGAAATGGCAAGGAAATTTCCCAGCCTCTGGTAAGTTTCTGGCCAATGTGTGATAAACACAAGTGATACATGGTAGCTTCCAAGAAATATAAAACAGTAGTCAGGTGCCATTTTCCCCCTTTTCCATTGTCTCTTCCTTCTTTCTGCTGCTTAGACTTCAGGTGTGATGGATGGGGTTGGAGCTCGAGAAGGGCTACACGGTAGAAGCCAAGAAGTAGAAAATACAGTGTCATCTAGGTTCTTATCCAGGCCAAATCCTGGTTCGTGGGACTCTGAAAGCAGCCATCCCACATTCCAGCTACTAGGTGGAAACATGAGATCCATCTACATGTAGGGTCAACAGAGAGATTAGTAATTAGGGGTTTGGTGTCTCCAGATTACTTGGTGATCCTTAGATGAAAAGGGACTTAGGAAACAGAAACACAGCCCGTCTTTGGCTAGAAAATTCTCTGTGAATCAGAGCCAACGCAACCCGTCTGAGACAGAGAGGGTACAGCTTGCAGTTTCAGGAAGTAGTTACCAGGATGAGGAAGTGGAGGGGAAAGAGGGAGGAGGGCAGGAGGCTGGCAGGCATGGAAGCCCTGTTCCCGATCACTGCCCTATCCTCCCATGCCTGCCACGGGGTGTGTTTCGCGTGCTTCATGGGTCCCACTACCACATCCCATTCGCTACCTCCCCAGACATAACCTCTAGGTCCCTCTCTGAGTGAGCCATGTTCTTCTATTGCTACAGCCTGTTTCCTGTGTTTAGAAACATCTTCACTCTCCACCTCCTCTGGGAAGTCTTCTGAGCTTTCCATGGGCAGAGTTAGAACATTTCTCCTGTGCACATCACCTGTTTGAGAAAACTACTATTGTTAGGGATAGCCAAAGGGCTACATCATGTACATGTTTAAGTCGCATGCATTTCATGGATGGTGAAAAGAAAGAGGGAAAATGAGAAATATAAAAAAAAGAGAGAGAGAGAGAGAGAGACACCTTTTATTCCTATCTCCTACAAAATATACCCTGGCTTGATTTTTTTAAATCAATCTTTTCGTTGCTGTTGTTTGAGACAGGGTATTGCTATATACTCCAGGGCCTTAAACTCATAAACTCGTTATGTAGCCAGGCTGTCCTCAGACTCGCCACAGTCTTCCTGTATCAACTTTCTGGCTGCCAGGATTACAGGTGTGCATCACAACTAGCTAAAAAAAAAAAAAAAAAAATTCTTAAAAGAAGTTCCGTCTGAAACACAAAGGAAAGCAGAAGTCCCTTAGAGTTGATCTGTAGGATTGATAGGGGGTCAGTTTCTGTGCTGTCTCTTGTTTCACTTTATGTGCTGACATTGGATTGAATCTCAGAACAAGATGTGACTCCCCTGCGCAACATCATGAGGGGGCTTCTCTGCCCTTCCCCTTCTGGGTGGTGAGCTTCGGAAGGGCAGGAACTTGTGCCTCCATTTGGAGATATCCCAGGCCTCCCACAGTGCCTGTGACGCAGCTGATACTTAATGAAAATTTGTTGGAAAGAAAAAAATTGAAAGATTTCAGTGTTTCCCATTGTCTACACCCCAGTTCAGGTTTAAAGGAAATGATCTTACCCATCTCAGACTTTTAACTCCTCCTCTGATGACGCCTAACCATGAGATCTTCACATTCCAAAGCAGCGAAGGTTGAGAAGATAAGTGGCCAGGTTAGGAAATGAAGACCCTCCAGAGCACCCGTCATGGCCTCTTGAGCAACAGACTTGGGTGATCTTTGCGGCCATCACAGCCAGCACTGAGTCATTAATGGACCCAGAAACTCTACCTGAGTAGAGTTAGCGTGGGTTAATCTATTACACAGGCTTTCTCTAGCCAGGGCTCAGGATATCAGCAGGTGTTGAGGCCCATTCCGCTTTCAGCCATGCCTCTGTTTTTCACACCCAGTTACCCAGAGATCAGTCTCTGGGATCCTCAGAATGGCTACAAATAAAAGAGAGAATAAAAGAGGGGAAAGCTTTTGGGCAATGAGCCAACCTTGATCACCCACGATAGCATGTCAAGGAAATGCCAGCGCACGAAGGCTGGTGAAGGCTCGGTTGTGCCAAGAAGAAACACAGTCCCAGAGTGAGGTGCAATGCACACACCTGTAATCCCAGCACATGGAGGCTGAGGCAGGAGGATCACTGTGTGTTTGAGGCCAGCCTGGAGTAAGTAGTTTGTGAGTTCAAGGTCACCTTAAATTACAAAGCCAGACCCTATCTCAAAACTCCACCCCCCGCAAAGGAAAGAAAGGAGAGTTTCAACTGTTAGCGGCTTAGAGAACATGTGTGTCTCTGCGAGGACAGACCATACTTTACAGAGGGAGTCAGAATTTTGTCCCTTCATTCCAAGAATGTGCTTTGATCATATGCTCTGTGCCAGCCCTGTGCTGACCATTGGGTTCAATGCAGGGTAAGACAGGGATTCCAGTAAGGGGCCACTATACACTGAAGAATGATAAGTGCTAGGACAGAGTGGCAATCAATGTCATGGGTGCATACAGGGGAGGTAGTGGGAGAGAAAATAACAAATCAATGAGGACAACAATAATAATAACCAACACAGTTGTTATGGTGGATACATTGTGTCAACCTAGGGAGTCTAGAGGTTTGACTGAGTGACTCAGCAGTTCTGCATCTTGGGGTGAAAAGGACATGCCCTTACCCTTCTAGGATGTTGTGTATTGTGTTAATCTGAGAAGCTTAGAAGGTTAACTATGTGACTCAGAAGGGAGCCAGGGTGCTTACTTTGTATTCATTCTAAATCTGTACAAGAGGAGGGCATGCAGAGGGTGTGGGTGTAGAGGAACCCCCCACCCCTCCAGAGTGGGTAGACTGAACAAAAAAGGGAATTGAGGAAGGACTGTCTGCTGGTTCTTAGAGGAGCTTGTCTTCGCCTTCAGCTTGGTCGTCTCTTGGTTTCTGGTGCAGACTGTTTGGCTTCCACCTGGGACTCTTCAGACTTCTGGCGGGGGCTCTCCAGCCTTCGTCGTAGGGATTCTTCAGCATTTCATTGCAGGCCCATCAGCCCTTTGATACGGACTTGCACAAACACCGCAGTGAGCTCCAGGCCCCAGGCCTGGACTCTTCAATCTCCAGTGTGCAGACACCCTCTGCACACTTCCTCATCTAACCCAGTAACTGACCACTGCAAGCCAAACTTGTAATTTCTTGTACATTTGTATATCTTGTGTTATATCTATTTCTCTAGTAAGCCCTGACTGATACAATAGGGTGTACTATGTGTTAGATTCCACTCTGTATTTTATATATATTAATTTAGTCAATCCTCACTTTGATGGTGAAAGTAAGCTTAACAACATCCTCACTTTCAACAAAGGCAAAAAGCAAAACCTGAGCCCCAGAGAAAGTGAGAAACTTATCTAAGGTCATCTAGTTAGAAAATGACAAAGCTAGGATTTGAACATAGCTGGCCTGAATTCAGAGGCTGTGCTCTTAACCACTGCCCTACTCTGCCTGTGGGATCCCTGAGCTGGGCCTGGGGGACAAATGGGTCTCAGTGTGAGCTGAAGAAGGATGAGTGTGGGGAGGGGGCTGGGGAGTAGTGAGCGGTGGGTCTGGGAAGGGAGCCAAGAGCAAAGTAAAACTCGGAAAACTGGCCTTCACTCTGAACTATGGAAGGATCACATTGGCCTTGCAGAGAGGTCACTTTGGCCCTGGTAGGGACAGTGGAGCGAAGATCAGACAAAAGAGTAGCGATAGTAGCTCCCCAGGGAACCGGCTGCCACTAACTACGTGATGACAGTGGGAGTTGGGGCCTGTGAGGAGGGGACTGGATGGTGAACTGGATGTAAGCAGGCAAAGGAAAGGGAAGCTCCTAAGGAGACACCTGGGTTTGTGCTTGCTTGACAAGCGGGTGGCGGTGCCAGTCGGGGACACTCAGCTCCTTTGAGTTTATGCACCATCCATAGCAGCCCACTACTAAGATAAGAAGGAGAGAAGTCTGAGTCCTCCTACTTCTCTCAACCTGGTTGTCTACCATATTGGTGGTGTGGAGCCATCTGCCGCCCTCTGCAGCCCAGCTGCTCTGGGTGACTGCCGCAAGGGCCGAAGGTCACCAGCAAAGAAGATATTGTACCGATAGAGGAGACATTCAAAGAGGGGCAGAAGACAGATGCTGTTTAGAGTCTGACTGACCAAGGGCCGATACAGCTCCCTGGCAGTCTGTCCTCGGCCAGCTCTGAAAGCACCCTTGTGGAGTTATAAGAAATAGTGGAGCAGATCCCTACAGTCCTCGGCCTGGTGAATTTATAGTCTACCCACCAGGCACTAGCTAGATCCTGAAGGTTCTGTGCTGTCTGTCTCCCCGGGGGGTTTTAAAGGATTGGCTCCTGCCAAAAAGAGAAAAACCAAAACTATGATTTACCATATTGACTGTGAGAATGGAAACCAGTGGAAAGAGTCAAAGAACCTGAATGGAACAAGAAAGAGACAAGAAGGCAAATTGTTGTAGCCCAAGCTGGCTTTGAACTTATATCAATGCTCCTGCCTCAGCCTCCCAAGTGCTAGGATTACAGGCACATGCCATGATGCCTGAGTGGGAGGGCAAATTTTCATACAGAGAACACACTGGTGCTTCTTGATGGAAACCCGGCAGAGAAGACCGGGAGGTCCGGGAGCAATTAAGGACATGCTAGGGGTGGGCTGTGGTGGAAGCCAGATAGAAACGTGGTGAGAAGCATCTAATAAGCATAACATGTAAATGTGCTCTTGGAGACTAGGTTCTTCTTGGTGCCAAAGACAGAGAAGTCTTTAAGAACGAGGCCTACAGGAGATAGGAGGTCTACATAGCATGAAACATCAGAGAGAGGACCTGAACAATTAGATAGAAAGAAAGCTGATGAAACACCTGGCCTGGCCATTTAGGGAAAGGAGCACCTGCCATAGGTAGTATTAGGGAAAAAAAAAGATACGGATCGTGGAAAGTGGAAGCTGGAGTGCCTGGTCAAAAATGAGGACAACTGACTGGGCATGGTGGCACGTACCTGTAATCCCAGCACTCAGGAGGCTGAGGCAGGAGGATCATTGTGAGTTCATGACCAGCCTGAGCTACAAAGTGAGCTCAAGGCCAGCCTGAACTGCATAGCAAGACCTTGTCTCAAAACAACAACAACAACAAAAAAAGAAGACAACCAAGGCAAGCCAATCAAGACCCCTCCCATCTCTCAGGAGCTACTCCTATTCCTCAATAACTTTCCCTTTGCTTAAAAAAAAAAATTAGAACAAGCAGAGAAGAGAACTAAAAGTGAGCGAATGCAAGGAGTTAGGTGGCAGCACAGACAAGAATTGAAAGGGAGGAAGGTGGGGATGGGGGGATGGGCATTTATCAAAGGAAGCTGTAAGGTTGACGGCAGTGGTAAAATCACCGATGAGTCTAAAGGAAAGGACAATGTGATGGGGGTAAATGCTGCTCTCATAGAAGCATCGTTCAAGGAGAGAAACTACAGTCCTCTCCACAGAACTCACACTGGTGGTCTCACCAGCAACAGATGGGTATGTCTTGAGAGCCCATCCGGTGTGGGATTCAGTCCAGTGAAATTCAGGGGGCTGTTAGAAAAGAAGGAGCCTGAAACAGAAGGTAATCAACAAACAGCTTCCTTCTTCCAGAGCAGAGGTCAGTAAACTACCATCTCCTCCCACCACAAAGCTGTGTCAGATTTCATGGGAAAAAACAAACACCCAATAAACAGTAGATGTATTAGCACACAGCTGGACCCCTTTGCCCCTTGTTTATGTGTGGTATACAGCTGCTTTATTGCTACTCAACAGCACTGTGTAGTTGGACAGAGACTGTCTATCCTGCAAAGCTGAAAATACTGACTCTGGCATTTACTAAGGAAAGAAAACAACAGTTTGCCAATTTGATCTAAGAGATCTTATTTTAAAGAGTCAATAGAACCTAAAAGTGTGCTCAGGAACATGATTGTTTACGTTTTGGTGCAAGCTCCTTCACTGGTTGTAGGCTGGTCACAACTTGTGGACTGGCTTTCGTGACCAGGGTCAGGCAGTTCTATCCACAGAGCAGTGGGAGAGGTGGCCACACTTACCCGTGCCCCAAAGTCAGGTGGCCAAAGAGGCATCCATCCTTCTTCCTCCTTCGATTCAGTCTCACCACGCTACAGTGCCTAGAACTCACTGGAACCCTGAACTTTGTATCTGAGAGGTATGCAGAAGCCAGGAGCAAGAGGCCCTGCCTAAAGGTTATTTCAGTGAGAGAAGCACTTATGTGTATTTATGCTTGTTTGTCTTCATTATAATTAGACTGCTAACTCCTCAGGGTAAAACTTGTCTAACCATAAACTTCTGAGTGTGCACTTCAGTACTCAGGGTAAATAAGGTAAGTAATAATAGCAGGAAACCACCAAGCCCTTTACTGGGAAAAGAATTTTTATTTGTATTTTATAGAAATGTTTGAAAAGTAGTGGGAAAATTCTTCCAATTTTAGCATCTGATTTAAAATTTCCGTGGTTCTGACTAATCTATAAAGTCCTAGTCCAAGGTGGAGAACTCTGCTTTATTGCTTGGGTGATGGCAGGGGGGCAGTAGGGAGTATTTTAAATTGGGAACGGCAAGTAGTTTCAGAAATAGGTGTTTTTATTTGTGAGAAGATACTTAAGAAATTTCCATAATCCATCCATTCATCTGTCCATCCATTTACTTATTCATTCAATATTACTGAGAAGCTAACTCACTCCAGGCACTAAGCTAGGAACTAAGAGTAAAATAATGAGAAAAATACACAGGAAAAAAGTTGTGCTCAGAGTAAGGCAGCGAGGCCTCAGGCACAGACTAGTGCTGGCTCTGGTCCTGATTTTGGCCCAGCCTAGCTGTTCAATTCAATTGCCCTTGGCCTGTTGGGCCCAGTGTTCTGTGACACAGAGATGACCCTGCCGGAATGTGGTCACATTCTGACCGATCCTCCGCCAGGTCAGATTCATCTCACTGCCTTGGCACACTGGGGAACTGGACCTGCTCCCCCCACCCTACCCCCGCTTCCCCACTCCTCGCCCCTCACCCACCCCCACAGTGCACAGTGGGGTGTGGGTCTCTGGAGCAGCTCTTACAGCCGCGCCTCCCTCGGGCTTTCCAGAAAGGCCCGAGGACTCCGGCATTCCAGCAACCAGCCCATCCAGTTTGGCAGACATTTCCTGCCCTGGCAACCAAGAGACATTTTGTTTTGTTTTATTTCAAATGCACAGTACATCCCGAGGGGCCCACCTCTGTTCTCATTCCACTCGTTCTGTTCTTTGGGGTCTTTATCTGCGGCGCTAGAGAGAGAAGGCAGGAGAGATGATGGTAAAATACGGGCACTCCATACAAAGGGGAAGGGAAACTGAAGGTCCTCTGTATCCCTGTCCTGGGTTTTACTTTCTCCTCCCTTCAATGTGTCACCTCCAAACATTCTTGAGTGGGTGCCCAGTCTCCCCACCCCAAGGAGCGGTAGGCTGCTTAATTGAGTTGATACAGTATATACAATGTCACAGGGGTTGGAAAGAATTAAAAAATTGGCAAGCATCTGTGTCTTCAGATAGTAGCATGTGTGCATACTGCTTTAAAACTAGTAAAAATATCATGCTAATATAATTAATGTCTCATTTATTAGGTTTAAGAGGGAATGAACTGTTCCTCATAATTGATTTTTCAAAATTCCTGGAGCTTACGATTTTGGGAAATCATATCATTTAAACAGCCTCAATTCTTATGGAAATCTTTCTAAATATATTCCATTTTTCTCTATTTTTGTAAGTAAAGATCATACAATTTATTACCCTCGATAAGGACAGGACTGTGTCTGTCACTGTATATTCAGTGGCTGGTAAAACAGACTCTTAATATATGTTTGCAGAACAAATAATTATAACTTCTAATATAGAACTTTGATGAACAAAATGTAATAAAATCTTGGGCTTTGGTATTATGGAAAGCAGTTTGTCCTTACCTCCAATTACTATGACTTTGTGTTCTGCTGCTTTTACAGTTCTCCTGTCTCCCCCTTACCATGAAGTTGCTATCTTCTGGCTTCTATTTCTAAAAGTCCTCTTCCCCCTGCCCCACCAAAGCAGTGATTCTAACCTGCTGAAGATCAAAATTAAGCTTCATAGGTCATATCTGAAATAAAATTGCCCCTTTTAGTGTCTAAATAAAGGCAGAATAGTGTCACAGGCTTTTCTTGCAAATGGTCACCTGAAGGTCTTTCTCACTTCCTTCTGATTTCTCAGGTACATGTGCAGCTGTGCCTGCTCCACGAATAACCCCGGGTAAGTCAAGTGTTACTGTAAGAACCGCAGTAGCAACTCAGAATAAATTCATCATACCTTGGTTGTAACATCTCACCATATGTCACACAGGACAAAGATCACTTCTGATGATAGAATCTGACATCTACATTAACTGGTTCTTTCACACTTGTCAAAGCCAACCAGATAAGGGGGAGCCCCTGACACACTTGAAGGGTGCAGCATTCCTCACAACTCAGGGCTGCATTTTTCCTGTATGCTAAATGTGCCATTAACTGGTGGAACATTTTGTTCTAACAGTCTTCCCCTCTCTGGATGTCTGAGTGTCTAAATTTACTGCAGAATCAATCCAGCAGAACTGTAGGGAGCAGCCAAAGCTGGAAATCACTCACATGTGCGGGGCTAAGACAAAGCTGGCCGGAGGACATGGGGGGCTCCTTGAGCCGTGGAAACAAGCTGTCCCAGCTTGCAAATTGGCTGCTGGGCAGAGAGGTTCAAACTGACATCATCAACCTCCTGAGTGTATAAATAAACTGTAGAGTTACAGTTCTTGGGCGGGCAGCTCCTTTTCTCCCAGGCAGAGAGAGGGCTCCACCTGACCCCAGCTTTTTGTCCCTTGTCTTTATTTCTCATCTCACCATTTTCTCCAGGAACATTGAGAGCTGCAAGGGACACAGCACAGAACTGAGTTCCCCAGCATTTGCTCAGAGTTGTGAGAATCCCTCCTTTATGCTCCAAGCCTCTTTTAAGACACATGAAAAGCAAACTGATGAAAACCCTGATTTTGAGATCACTGAGAGATCGTTCCGGCTTCAGTGATACATTCTATCAGCTGGAAATTGTTCAGTAAGGACAGCAATAGGGAAAGAGACGGAAGGAAACGAGCATCAGAGCCAGTGCTCCCACCCTTGGTGAAGCCTCTAAAACCATATTGGTCCCAAAGCCACCCATGAGGTAAAGTATGAGGTTTCTTCTCCAGATGAGGTCTGGGAAAGGGTAGACAGCACTTGGCCGGTTGCAGTAAGCCAGGGCAGGGCTGGGAGACAGAATTCTTAAGCCTCACCACTTAGTCAGCAGCCACCTCACCAGGTGACCTTGGGCATGCTGTCTGAGTCCTTTTGGGTTCCACATTGCCAGCTATAAAGCAACTGATGATTGCACCCCTCTGCTCAGAGCACCGTGTGAGCTTTTGTTAATTGGTGTTTGGAAAAGCTTGTATCTTCAGTTGAAAGCATTTACAAGTTTGGAGCTCTGTTCTTCACTGAGGTCTTTGTACAACTGGATTTTATTAACTATAGCAATGGAGCTTCCATCATTTTCCTTCGGAGAAATAATTCTACAACGCCAAGTGTCAAGTGAATAGATATATTTTTAAACTCTTCTTTTCCCCCTCTGACTGGTTTTTCACTCAACAGACGATCAACATGGACTCTAACTTGAAGAAAGACTCTTCGAAATTTTTTAACTCTAAAAATATTTGGCATAAATTAAATATGTGGTATAATCTAAATCAAGTTGGGGATTGAATGCAGTACTGACTCTTGCTGGCTTAAAAAATTTAGCTGAGTAGCTACCCACTGACATCACCAAGTCTTCTAAGAGCTTCACTGTGGTATAAATGACATACAATAAAATACTCTTTACATGGGTACAATTTGAAAAACTGCAACATGTATGTGTCCATGCAGCTGCAATGAAGATAACAAACGTGTCCACATCCTCGCATCTTTGTTTTGCTTTTTTTTTGTTACCCTTCATTGTCTTTTCTCCCTCCATAGTTGGCATTTTCTAGACTTCTATGTAAGTCAAAGTATAAAGCATGTGTTCTCTTTCATCTGGCTTCCTTCACTCAGCATAGTTTCTTGCCCTTCACCCCTGTTTTTAGGTGTATTCCAGTTTCCTTTTTATTGCAGAGCAGCAGTTCATCTGTGGGTTATCCTAATTGTTCATCTGTCCACCAGCTGATGGACATTCAGGTTGTTTCCACTTTGGGGCCATCATAAATAAAGTCGCTACAGACATTTATGTACGAGTCTTTGGACAGATTCTTTAATTCCTCTTGGGTAAGTACCTAAAATGAAATAGCTGGATTGTATGGCACGATATGATCTTGTGAATGGATTCTGAATAAATAAACATATTACACTAGAGAAAAGCATGATCCATGTGAACTCCTGCATAAATTCTCTCTATGTCTGCAACTATTTACCATGGAATCCAAAAACTTATGCTTTTTTCCTCTTTCCTCATTTCATTGCTTTATGCCAGAAACAAGCTTATTCAATTATTACATAAAACTTTAGTGAGATCTTTAGGGTCTTCAGTTCCAAAAGCTGCTCCTCCCTTCTGTGCTGTGTCCCTTGCAGCTCTCTCTACTTTCATGTTACACAATGCAATCTACAAAATACTTTTCTGTAACTCATCTTAACATACCCTTCCACATCATTTCTTCTTCTCTCACTCTGATTCGTTCCTATTGTCCCCCTAAATGACATCAATATTCTGAAACTGAATGAGGTGCTCTAGCTGTCTTCTCCAAATTACTACACATATTTCTCCGAAAATAAGACCTAATGAGAAAATAATCAGCCTTGAAGACTAGTGATCAAAAATTCCAGCCCAAACCAGTCTATCCATGCCTTACCTGTCATTACTGAGTAGCCACCTAACAAGCAAATAGGGAGGTATAATCTGCATGACACTGGCCATCACCACGGTATGGCCAGCTTGGGCTTATTTCCTGGTTAGGTTTTATTTTCAGGGTAACATGGTATGTAATAATTGCTCCTTTGTTGGCAAAGCAAATGGCAAAATCTACACTCAGTTATTCTCCTTTGTCAAAGACAGCCTGTCTGTGCCTCCAGGGTGGATCAGCAAAATGTAAATCAGACCATCCATTTGCCTATTCCTGGCTACTCTGTTCTTTCCCCTTGTCAGGGCGTGTATCCCTAGACACATCCGTCACCAATGCTGCAGTTTAAAACTTAAGAATGTCTTCCTTGACTCGGACTCTTTCACAGATAACTCTCAGCTAAAAAGATAACCAAAACGTTCCTTATAAAATCCCCAAGCACTGAATCACTTCATCATGATATTTAAATTTGAAAAGATATTATTCAGATGGTCCTGTTGAAGATGAAACTTGCATTTTCATTTCTTTATGCCAGAAACAACCTTATTCAATTCTTGCATAAAACTCTGGTGAGATCTTTAGGGTCTTCGGTTCCAAAAGCTGCTCTCCCCCCCCCCCCCGCCTTCTGCTGCCTTTTTCCCCTCTTCTCTGCCAACCTCCTCTACGTTCCCAAGACATTTCTCAGCCACAGACTAGGGCAGGTAATTGTAAAGAGAGCTTCTCACTTTGGGACAACTGGTTTCTCATCTCAAATTAGATCTTACCACTCCCTGCACAGAATTTCATTTGGATTTTAGAAATTAAAAACAAAACTATCAAAACATTGAAAAAATGAAACTTCTAAAATAATATTGGGATGGGTAAAGCCTTCCTAAGGAAGGTGCAAAATCCAGGCTCCACAAAGAAAATTATTGGTAAATTGACTATGTTCTTCAATTCAGAATATGAAAGGTATCATAACAGATATCATAAAGATATCATAACAAAGTTAAAAGCTATCTTCCCCCTCAGATTTGGAGAAAATACTTGTGATATATACAAATGGGGAAATACTACTATTCACTGTGTAAAACACTCCCTATGCTGAATTATACGATTTATGCATTTTATGATATGGAAATTTTACTTCAAAATTAAAAAGGACTGTAAACAAATACTGAATTCAGCCTCTGATAAGTATCAGAAATATTTACTATATTGACATCTACAAGTTACTTTCAACTGACAAAAATAAGTCCTACAGATAAACGAATAAAGAAGTGGGTAGATGAAAAGATATTTTTATAAAATCAATACAGAAAAATGTTATAGATTCCTGATGGCATACACATGGGTGCCCACAGTATAACTCCTCCAGCCTTTCTATGTACTTCGCAATTTTTATAATGAAACATTGAGAAAGAAGCACCCTAAATTAATTAGAAAACATATACGATGCCTAAGAACAGCAAACAAAGCGAACTAACAGGCAATTTAAAATAGAGAAAAACAAAGGAATCAGAAGGAAAACTGTCCGATCTCACTTGGACTTAGTGAAAATCTATAAAACTTGAGAACACCTGCAGAAACACTCACAGGAAAAATACATATGCAAGGGTACTTACTGCTTTATTGTTTGAAGCAGGTAAAGAAAGAAAGGACCCAGACAAGGCTCCCTGGTGCTGTGGTAAGTAAATGACAAAGTCACTATCTATTCAACAGTTGAGCGAGGAAGTTCTGCATGCACTGATGTGGAAGATCTCCAGGCTCTACTGTTCTCCGAAAAAAAAAAGAACATCATGAATGAAGTGTATAAAGTGACTGTTTATATAAAGAATAATAACAGTGCTGTGAGGGTGTGCAAACACAGAACAGAAAATGTTCCCAAGGCCTCATATGAATCCATGAATCCATCTTGAGAAAGAGTAAAATTGGAAGCAGAAGGAGAGAAGACTGTGGGACACATAAGCTTGTACTCTGAAGATTTCTGTGTTATTTATATTTCTTACAAGTATGCAATACTTTGATGGCTGTTTAAATTACCTAGGCTGAACCAAGACACTAAGAATGTCCATTATCTAAATATCTCTAAAATGTCCTATAAAAATTTCAAAATTCAAACAACAATGTACACATTTTTCTTGCCTAACATCAAAGCTTCAAATCTTGTAGATGAAACATCTGGTGATCCTTCATGGGACTTTACTTTTCGTGTGAATGTCTCAGCCTTCGTGCCTGTAACTCAAAGGGTCACAAGCCTATAAATTGTGTGAAAGTTCTTTCTTTTCCCGACTTCATTCCCCTAGGGTTTAGCCCAATTCTGGATGCAGAATCTGGTCCTGATAGACGCCCCATTGAAAAAAAAAAAGTGTTCTTAAACATAATGGAATGCATTTTGAGCTAAATGCCAGGGATTAAATGGGGCCAGAGAAAGGAGAGTTTTACAAAAATACTGCAAGCTAAAGGCAAGAAAGGCAAAGATGAAAAGAAAAAAAAGAAGAACAGAAGGGTGGTCATGGTGACAGAGAAGGGATCAATGAAAGAGCATGGCATGGGTCTGCAGGATTCCACGCCATGAGAGAATTGAGAAGGAATTTCACCACCTCGGCATACATGTGTCTGCGCGCATCCGGCTCCACTCAGGAAAAGAGAGAGACTTTATGGAGGCAGACAGATGGCAAACTGTGCCTTCAAAGTGCAGATTCTAGACAATGGATATGCATTGGGATATATGGATATATGGATATATGGGAAGCAGGGCCAGAAGTGTTGAGTTGCACACACTTTAGAAGATTATGTGCAGGTGACGGAAGTGTTTTCTGCTCACAGAGGCCATCAAAGCGTTTTACAGACATTTTTATGTTTGTTGATACCTCTGTTGAAGGAAAAAACTGCCCCCAGGCCTTTGAGAGGCTCACAGGTGACAGACTCACACGTGTCTTAATTCACACCTGCCGTTCATTCAGCCCACATGTCCTAGATGCCTAAACAGTGCCAGATACTTGCTTCATCCAAAAATGAGGCAAGACCCTCCTCCCCAAGAACCTCAATCTGGTAGGTAAATATTTGCAATGTGGTAGATGTTTGCATAAGGTACAGTAATGGCAAAAAATAGTCAACTTGTAGTCACCTAGTAGTCAAAGTAGTCAATTAGTAAGGAAGAAAAGAAGCAGCCCAGTGCCATAGACAGTAACTGTCGATTGTGTTTTAAAAATAAGTAGGAAGTTGGGAGAATGGGAAGCCACAGGCTGGGAGAAATATTTGCAAATAGCATATCTAATAAAGGACTGATATTTAAAGTACACAAAGAACTCATAACTCAACAACAGGAAGATAATCTAATTTTAAAATGGACAAAAGATCTTCCATTAGGTTCACGGCAAATTGAGCGGAAGCACACAGAGTTCCCACGTGCCTTCTGCTCCCGTCCCCAGTCTCCCCCACTGCGGGCACCGCTCATCACAGTGAACATGGGTTACAACGGATGAAGCCACATGAACACATCAAACAGATGGTAAATAAGTATTTCAAAAGATGTCCTACATTGTGCCATTAGAGAACTACAAATTAAGATGAGATACCACTGGTTTATTAGAATGGTTACAACCCAAACCGTTACAATACAATATTAAGCCCTGACAAGGGCGTGGAGCAACAGGAATGCAAAGTGGAACAAGCACTTTGGAAGGCAGTTTGTCAGCTTCCTACAAACCTAAATACATTCTTACCAAAAGATTCAACAAGTACACTCCTTGTATTTACCTAAAGAGTTAAAAATGTTAACTCCGCTTCCACACATGGACAGATGTTATGGCAATTTATTCAAAACTGCCCAAACTTGGAAGCAACCAAGATGCCTCCTAGTAGATGAATGGGTAAATGAACTGTGGTGCATCCAGATAATCGAATATTATTCAGGACTAGAAATAATCTCTGAAGTCAGAGAAAGACATGGAGCAAACTTAAATGCATATCACTAACTTAAAGAGGCAAGTTTGAAAAGGCTGGGTATTGTATGACTCCACCATACAACATTCAGGAAAGGCAAAACTATGGAGATGCTAAAAAGATCAGCAGCTGCCAGGAGTTAGGAGAAAGGGACACTATAACTGTGGACACATGTCACTGTATATTGGCCTAAACCTACACAGTGAACACCAAGAGTGAGCTCTAATTAATGCCCGCATGGACGTAGGTGATATGATGTGTCCACGTGGCTTCCTCAGTTGTAACCAATGTGCTACTGTGACGAGCAGCATCCCCAGTTGGGAGAGGGGCAGAAGGCACCTGGGAACTCTGTGTGCTTCTGCTCAGATTTGCTGTGAACCTAAACCTGCTCTGAAATCTAGAATCGGGAATGATGCCACCATAACACTTTCTTTTGTCTGTAGCTAACTCTTCACTTCATCTTTTTCTTGCTCCTAAAGAAAAAGTCTGATTTTAAAAAAAACCCTACAATCTATTTAAAAGGAAAAAATGAACAGAAAAGACAGCACTACCACACACACACCAACACGGGCTCCTCTTGTGGGTAGGAGACACAAACAGTCAAGCTCTCTGTATTACAAGAGAAACACTCATGTAAATAAACCCAAGGATACATGTTTAAAGATCGTAATTACACTGGGAGAGATCGCCTGAGGGGCAAGGTCGGCCAAGGCAAGTTATAAATGTAAGACGCTCAGTCCAGAGAGTGGTATATTAAAAATTCCCAATACGTGGGAGCTTTAATTGCTTTTTTCATCCTCCTGTTCTTCATTATACTCATTATTGCCTCAATAATTAACAGTGATAGGGTGCAACATACCTAAGGCTGAGAGACAGGAAACCCCACAAAACTGTAAAGAGATCTCCGAATGCAGTGGAACACAGAATCAAGGTAAGAGCGGGAAAGAGACAGATCAGATGTTGCACAGCCATAATTATTCCCCACGAAATGCGGCCGGAGCTTGTAGGTAAACAGGGCACCACTAGATAGCCTTATGCAAGAAGGGGCATGATGGAAGATTGGTGTTTCTGAAGGATTAGGGACTGGAGTCAGCCCGAAGGCTGCTGCCTGACCATGAGAAGAATGCAGGTGCTCTGGATTAAGCCGCAGTAGTAAGATGAGTGGGAAGGAGATTGAGCTGGTAGAACCCATAGACTTTGGTGACAGCTTAGATGGCTGCAGTGGTGCAGAAGGAGACAGGGAAGTCTAAGATGCTACTTGGGTTCAAGCTATAGTAAATGAGAATGGTGAGAACATTAAGGGGAGAGGCTGGAAGCACGAGACAGTGTGGAAAGGCAGAGGAGAAGTGAAGAGCCCGTGAGAGCTCTGTCCATATTCCTTCCTGCAAGGCCATAGGCTTCTTGGAACCACGGCCCGTGGCTGACCAACACAGGCAGCGTCAGTGAAGCTCTACCACCACGTCACGGCTTCTGCCCGCCTGACCTCATGTGATCCTTCCAACAACATGAGATAAGTATCCTTATTATTGTTGTTGCTGTCATAGTGCTTGCTTTACAGACAAGGAAGCATACTTATAAACACCCCCAAATCACACAGAAAAATATAAGGCAGAAATCTAACTCTATCTGCCTATGAAGTCCACGTCCTTTAAATCATCTGTCCATCTCTTTGGTTTGCCTGAGCCACACTGAATAAAGAGGAATTATGTTTGGCCACCTATAAAACATACAATATAGTTAATGTACCTAAGTAACAAAACTTCCTTCACTTTTAATACTTGTATTATAACACCCAAGTTTAATAATTAAATATAAAAACCTACATATGTGTTTGATAACAATAAACGCCTGTCCTCACAGGCAAACACACATGTAGGTAGGTTTAAATACTATTATTGGTAATCTCTGAGTTTTAGTCACCAGTGCATACAAACACATAGAAGGATTACAACTCTCAACTATGCAGTGATTCTATAGACAGTCTGCGGTGGGCACTAGAGGCAAAATTAGCAGTGCATCAGCCTCACTCCTGCACAGTATTCTCTTGTCACCTACTCATCCTGTGCCTGAGCACCACAAAATAGAGTCAGAAAAAAATCTTGCTAAAACTCACATAACAAAGTTAAAAGTGTACAGTCTTGTGGGGCTGCACTACCAGCTGGCCAGAGCCACACCTGTGGACATACCTGCTGCAAATCAACACCCTTCACCAATTCAATGAATGAACATCCTGTGTGTACCAGAAACACGTGGCTTTGTCTTCCTAGCAGATTCAGATCCCACCTGGGCACGGAGTGTGGTGAGATAGAGCGTATATGTGGTGAGGTAGTTATGATATTCCCACTCCTGACTCAACTGCAAGCTTGTCCAACTGTCCCCATGTCCTTGTGCCCCACAGTCGAAGTACAAGCAGGCATGGTTTTCTGGTTTTCATCCTGAGGCAGGACTGGGCAGATCTAAGGGCACCAAGAGAGGATAAACCGTGCTAGGAGGTCATGTTCCACTTGGGTGAAATAATAATTCAACCAGGAACAGGTCCCCATCTGCATGTGCTGCCATTCCCCTTTCCTGGTCAATGCCCTGGGAACTAAATAAACCACCATGACAAGGTGGAGATTGCATCTCAATTTTTTTAAAAAGTCAGACTAGGGGTAAAAATTGAGCTAAGAGGAAATAAAATATGGATATATGTTTGATGAATTTGTCATGAAAACCTTTGGAACTCTGAAATTTGCTTCCCTCAGCAAAGTAGAGCAATGGTAATTGCTATCATTAATTAATAGCTGTGACTTTTAGGATAGCAGTTTCCAAATGTCAATCCTTGGACTAAGTAGGTCTCTGATGAAGTGTCACTGTAAGGTGAAATGAGAAAAAGAAGGGCAAAGCATGATGCTCCTGTACAGGTTGGTATAATGTGGGTTATATAAATATATACATATCAATATAACTTGTCAATTGTATTTGTTGAGAAGAATACTCCTTGGGGGCTGGGGATATAGCTCAGTGGAATAAGTGCTTGCCTGGCAAGCACAAGGTCCTGAGTTTGATCCCTAGTACCACAAAAAAAAAGAGAGAAGAATGCTCCTTTACTTTGTGACTATTCTCTTCTGGCTTTTAGGGTATTTTTTTTAATATCCTAAGCAGCAATTCCAAAACTCTGGAATAACTATTACCGACAGCAAACCTTACTCAGTCTCTTAACCTACGTTAATTAAGCATCTATCCTCTCCCAGGTCCTGGGAACATCCCAGTGAACAAGACCAACCATCCGCCACTCTTACAGAGGTAAATTCACAGGTAAGATGGGTGCTCACGTTGTTACAGGCAGCACAGGCAAGACAGTAAAAAAGAAGCTCCCAGCTTTACCAGTGCATTTGGCCAACACTCTTGCCCCGCTGGAGACATCTGGAAAAGTGTTCCCAAGAAAACAGCTGAGACCCAAGGGTGAAAAGGAATTAGCTCAGTGAAGCTGCTGTAGGTGGCAGCAAAGGCTGAGGAAGTTCTGAGGAACGGAAGGAGATGTGAGCCTTCTGGGCTGGTAGGCTATCTACATCACAGGAGCACTTCATGGTACCAAGACAGGAAGGTGCCCCACCATGCTGTAAGCCAGAATCAAAGATGTAGTATGTATCTCTTAGACCTGCTTCTGATTGCTGGCAGCAGTCACCAGCTAATACATATCTAGCTGCACACTAGTAAGCACGGTTTGATAAGTGCTCCATGAGTAAGTAATGTGCTATCACCTCTGCAAGGTTGGAGAAACAGCTTTCTTTGCTGACCACTCTGTGCTTCATCTTTTCTTATGTCCTACAATAAGAAGGTTAAGTATGTTCCCATGTCCCTTCTAAGCCCAGCATTCCACAAGGGTAAAGATAGAACAGCTACCACATACTGGGCCTGTGATACTTGAAGTCATTGTGTCAGATAGTGTATCACTAATCCTCATAGCAGACAACTGCCTAAGGTAGATATTTTTGTTTGGTTTGGTTTGGTTTGGTTTGGTTTGGTTTTTCCCTAAGATAGGAATTATTACCACACTGTTCTAGGAGAGAAATTATGAGATAATGACACAAAGTTACAAGGTCAGACATCTCATACATAACAGACCCAGGATTCTAAACCAAGAAACATTGCAAGAATGGAGCCCCAGATTAGGGGGTTGTCCCTGAGAGACAAAGGAAGAATATAAACACTGATGTGGGGATACCCCAAAGGACCCAGGCTGACCACAAACAGGCTGAGAGATAGTCTCAAAATTGACACAGATTTGAGTCTATTGTTTGCTTGTTGTTTCATTTTTTGTTTTGTTTTGTTTTGAGAAAGGGTCTTGCTCTGCAGTTCAGGCTGGCCTTGAACTCACTTTGTAACCCAGCCTGGCCTCAAAGTTGTAGTAATCCTCCTGCCTCAGCCTCCCAGGTGCTGGGATTACAGGTGTGTGCCGCCAGACCCAGGACAAGCTTGAGTCTTGATAGTCTAGAATAAGAAGCCAGTGAGACCACAATGTTTAACCTTGGCTTCCTTTGGTTCTAATTTTAGCCCAGATATTTATGAGCTGGGTAATCTTGAACCAGCTGCAGAGAAATAATTCTCTGTGGGATCCTCACACTATTCCATGTCTTGCACTGACTACCCTTTGTTCCAGATTGTCTTTCTGAAGAGGTTTATAGACTAAGCGGCTTTGGGAGGTAGACAGTCTCTCCCTTTAGAACAGAAGTCAAGCAGGCACCCGCCCATTGTAAAAGAGTTAGGTTCCCTAAGCTTGGAGTTCCCCTCTTATAATAAACCTACTTTATGTGCAGGTGTCATTTGGTCCACTTTGCATGTTTACACAGCAAATTTTATTTCCTCCTGACACTTCCTATCCTAGGAGGTTTACTGTGTGCACTGTGAATGCTAATGCATTCTGTTATAAATGATAATTATTATTACTACCAACTTTCGCCTTCTTCAAAGCCCAGCGCATCTTTTTATCTCCAGGAGGACATTTTCAAACACTTCAGGAGGATAGTCACATCATTTATACACATTGTCAAAATTTTGTATACTTACTTCTTGCATGTTATCTTGAGCTCTTGCATGTTACTTTGATTATTTATGTATGAGGAGAACAAGGGTCACCGTTCCTATCTCTTGTGGCTCAAGCATCTATGCTTAGCTTATTAGAGAAACACAAAGATGTTGTAAATACTGACAAATTGGTTGCATCTCACATGTCACTATTCTACACACTGATGACCAGAAGAAGCCTCAGAAAAAATAGGAAAGACTATGAATTTATTTTAGTATGTTTTACTGTCTTTGCGCTACATGCTCTCCAGCCTGCAGAAAAAGCTGTTTGTGGTACTGAAAGCCCATGGAATTTATCTGAGGCTCATTGAGCGGTTAGTGTGATCATGGGATATTTGCATCAAGTGTATTATTAAGCCCAAACTTAGGTATTAAATATGCAAAGTAAACTGCAATAATTCACATTAGTTCTTTCCAGCAATACATAATGAGAAACAGGCCATCTGCTCACCCACAGGAAACAGTCAGGGTCAAATCTCAGAAGCCACATCTTCCCCCTGTTCCTGGGATCTCCAAGCCACAAAGCATGTCATCTATTCCAATAAGATGGTAATGCAATTAAAGTCTAAGCGATTAGAATCAGTAAGCAGTAATTCTTATGAGCAAAAGCAAAATTAGGAACCCAAATAAAGCTGATACCACAAATGGTTATTATGCTATTTTGGGGGTAGAGGAGAAATCTGCTTCTCCAAGATATTTGTCCTGCCACGTGAGAAGAGGTTCCTTGGTACTGGCCTCGGAATCTCGCAGCTATATACGATCTTCAGATGCATGGATAACTAAGAACTAAGCAGATTGCTCACTGAGTTCTGCTAAAGTTCTAAATTATTCCTGCAGGATCATCAGCACATTCCAAGAGCCACTGTTGTTAGGTGGGATCATTCACAAAGTAAAACAGGACAATCATTTCCCAAACCCCCAAAATTGTCTTTCAGGTCCAGAGTGGTGGCTCACACCTATAATCCCAGCACTCTGGGAGGCTAAGGAAAGGACTCTCAAGTTCAGGCCCAGCCTGGATGACTTAGGAATCTAGTGAGAGTCTGTCTTAAAATAAAAAATTTTAAAAGGCCAGGGATGTAGCTCAGTGTGAAGGCTCTCAGTTCAGTGCCAGTATTGGTTTTTTTTTTAAGTACCACAATATATCAGTAGTAGAATCTGACAACACATCAGCACTGTCGTCACCTGGGGGCAGAGAGAACAAGGAACCCAGAGTCTCCCTGTCCTCACATTCCCTATATTCTGAGCTAACCACATATTACCTTCCATGCTCCTTAACCTGGATTCTTAAAAGAATCAGTGCTCTTGGATATCATTACAACCTGTGAAATGAAGTGAAACCATGTAGGAATGTGTATGGTTCGTTATCAGCATCCACTGAACATTAATTAACTTTTCACTTTCCATCTCCCTGAGGACACCAGAAATTACAGATAAGGAGGCAATGATAGGCAGAGAACACGGCCAGCTTCATCAAGTGCTGCTGTGTCCCTATCAGCCTCATGCTATGCACAGGATGAGAAGAACACCCGTCTGTGCAGAGGGCGAGAGGAGAATCCAGTGACATCTGCTGTTACTGGAGATGGGGTGGGAACACATGTCTTTTAAAAGCCTGGATTATCCGGCTCTAATCTTTCCGATAGGTTCAGTCTATCTGGAGGCAGATGGCACACGCCCTATTCAGAATGGTCACACGGGTGGTGAGGAAATGAAACATTGCCATCACTTTCCTCAGAGCATGAGGCATTTGCAATGCACTTAAGAGCTAGTGAGTTAGACCAAAAGTCAGCCCCCTGCCATTCATGGCTGTGCATGTGTCAGGGTCCAGTCGACCCACTATGTGGTCCTTCCGGCGCACATGGCCAGACCCAGCATGCTGCCCAGAACTGGGACCAAAGCAGATCTTTCACCCTTGATTAATAAATTCAGCTGAGTTCATCAAAACACCAAAACAACGGACTGATCTTTTCACAACTCAACACATTACTATGGCTGTTGTTTATGTCTAACAGGTGAAATTCTAAGCTTAGTCAAGTCCAAATTAAACACAACATGCCTGACAGCACATATCACATACGTCAAGTATAAATAGCTGTGAGATGCAAAGATGAAAGGCTCGGTTCTCCCTGTTGTCTGTGATATTGTTTTGCAGGAACCCAGTGTTATGATCCTCTTCCTCTTTGGTCCTGTGTTTTTTTTCCACTTTCCCCATCTGAGGAAACAGAGCTGGAGAAAATGTTAGGCCAAGCTTTTGTCTCTAGTTTGTCCAGGGAGGAAGGAAAGAAGGACTGGAAAGGTGTCCCTGAGGTAAACTCTCCCGGTCACTGAAATACAAAAGTGACTTGGAATAAGCCTGCCTTTTTAAAACTACTCGAAGGTTTCAGGTGAGGAGCGTGTTTGATAATGGGAGGTATCAGGAAGATGTGTTGTATCTGCCATACAAATGTTAACGTTTTCATGAATGTTATTTTGCTTATGTTATTCAAGGGCCTTGAAATCCTTCAAAATGAAAAGGCCCAGGAGTCTGAAAGGGATTAATGATGGGGTTGAGGTGTTATTATCCTTCCCAGAGACACCTGCAGTCTGGACGACAGAAGATGAGTTTTCAGCCCAAAGCGCTCTTTTGACCTGCAGAGCGCTGCTCCAGAAAATCTCCCCCTAGAGAGATCAACACACCAGGAGAAGAGCAAGGCGGAGAGATAGCGACAATCATAATGACTTTAGCTCAGGTTGAGACTTACCATGTGGCCTGATGCTGTTCAAATACTTTCCATTTTTTTGAGATAGGTCTCGTTAGGTAATTCAGCCTGGCCTTGAACTCACTGTGTAGCCCAGGCTGGCCTCGAACTCATGCCGGTCCTCAGTGTGATTTTACATTTCCCAAATGAGGAAACGGAAGCACAGACAGAGAGCAAATGACTTGCTCAAATTTAAAGCGATACAAGATAGGATTTGAATCCAGCTAGTATGATTGGGGAAACTAACACAGAAAAAGAGACAGAGGTATTTAATCCTGTCCAATTCTTAAAAGATTTGATGAACTCGGGCACAACTAGATCTTCCACACTGCCACCCTTGTGCCTGTCTTTAGAGTTCTGGTTCGTCATTGCCAATCCTACCCACTGTATTCAGATGAGCAACTGGTTCAGCAGGAGACCAGGTATGTAAAGCATGTAAGACCAGCTAGAAGATTCGCAGGTATCCTTGTCAGTAAAACACACCCTCACTTTCAAACAGCCCTGGTCTGGATCTAAATGGCTGATCTTTGGAGAGAGAGAACACAGCCCCTCAGATCTCAGAGAAGTTACGCAGGCTTCAAAACATTTCCAAACATTTGAATTTTTTTTTTGCATTTGCATATGCAAGATTTTGGAGATAGTAATTCTTTAAATGACTTGTGATGACGTGGCTTTTGCTTTTGTCCACCTCTCTATCGTGTCCATTCTGGCACTTGAACATATTTCTTCAACAGTTTGCTCTCTTTTCCTCTATCCGGGAGCTCCAGGCCAGCAGCGGAAAGGGCTCAGGAATGTTGTGCCGAACGGAAAAGGCAGGAAAGCGCTGTTTGACTTGGAATTCTTAAGCAGGAGCAGGCAGGGTGGAGAAGTCCTGGGCTGTCTGAACAGGTTATTCTCTGGGATGTGGGGACTTCGGTGGAGGAATCTAAGTCCAAAACAAATGAATGGCAAAGGGCGATCGAGGAGAGTAGGGTGTGAACGCAGAGAAGGGCCGGACTAGGGTCCCATGTGCCAGGTAGGAAGCAGCATCCGGGTTACAGCTGTCCTTTCATATTGTGCCATTGCTGTGTTTTTCTTTTCTCCTTCTTCTTTTTATTTTCCCATCTCTCTTAAGAAAATGTTTTAGCTAGTAACTGAAACAGCCATTTTAATTACAACTTACAGGAAGGAAAAAAATGGAGAGAGAAAGGTGAGCAAAAGAGGGAAAAGAGAGACTTGTGAGAGACCTCCGTAAAAGAAAGTCATAGAACGGGAAGTAAATACATCTTCCTAAGCCCTGAGTATGAGCAGACCAGACGCTGCCTCAGTTGAAGGAATGAAACAGTGCCCAACAAGTTTCCTTCTAGCGTGAGATTCTTTGCTTGGGGAGCTTGAGGAGTCCAGGGCTGTGTGTGCAAACAGAGAGCACTTGCTCGGGAGTCCTTCCTCCTGCTGCTCACCTATGGCGACATAGGAGAGTAGGGCATGGTAAAACTGGCAGAGGAAGTAGGTGTGACCTATTCATTACAAATCCCAGGACAAATGTGCAGAATAGTTCCCAAAGCCCTGCAAGGGGACTTCTCACGGGAACTCCAGCTGGTTTCCTAGAGGATGGCCTAGACCTGAGGACAGCCTGAGGCATGGAATCCTAGCACCGCTTCTCAGGACCCATATGTAGAAGTTCTCGCGGGTTTCCACGAGATTAGGACAATATAAAAGGACACAGATGCCAGGAAGAGCTTGCTATTGCGGCTTTCCTCACTATGGGTTCCTTTATCTTGCTTTTTCCTCTTTTACTCAGCCAAAGCTTCTCTGCCAAGCCGGTTTTTACCTCACTCTTTGCTTTACTTTTTCAAATAAATATTTGCACACCTTTTTGCTTGTTTCATCCAATTCTTTGTTGGAAACAACAACAACCTAGACTCCAACTCCAGAAGGAGAGGCAAGCAACCCAGAACCCAGTAACATTTATTTGGCAAGTTGCTTTTAGAGGACGCTAACTGGATAACAGCAGGACCTGAACTAAACCACCTCAGGTGTGCTCATGCTCCCTCGAAGCCTTTAGGACAGCTAATCCAGGAGGTCAGCTCAGAAGAGCTTCCAATTGTCCAGGTCACACCTTCCTCCAGGTAAAGTAATTAAGTGGACAGGGTAGTCAGAAGGGAATTGTCTATGAGTTTCTTGAAATGTTTGTAAAAGGGACAAAACCAGCCAGGCGTGGTAGTGAACACCTGTAATCCCATCAGGAGGATACCAAATTCAAGCCCAACCTAAGCAATTCAGCAACTGAGTGAGGCCGTGTCTTAAAAAAAAAAAGTAGGAAATGGCTAGAGACAAGGTTCACTGGGAAGGCTCTGCACTCAAACCCCGGTATTAAAGGGAAAAAAAAAAGAAAAGAAAAAAGGAATAGAATCAATGAAAAATGTGAGCAGGAAAGGCCCTGGCTTTTCTAGGCAGTCAGTTACCTCAGTCCAACTCCATATTTTATAATTACTAATGAGAAGGGCAAAGGTAACTTCAAATGGCCCTTATCTTCTGGAAATTCACACCAAAATAAGGCAGTGGATGTAATGGTGATCAGGTCATCCCCGCCTGCATTTCTGCCTATATATCTGAGGAGTCACAGCTTGGAGATGTCTGGTATCAACAACTGACTGTGGCTAGCTGTTATGGCTGTATATAGACATCTTCTCAAAACCTCATGCGGTCAGAGGTGGGGCTTTGGGGAGGTGGGTGAATCTAGGGTGTGTCATACTGGGGTTAAGCGTGTGTGGTACTAAATTAGTCCACTGATTGGTTTAGCACAGTTAGGTGTGGATGATGAGAAGGCCCACCCTGTGTGTGGACACTACCCAAAGGGCTTGTAGATGGGATAAAAGAGAAAGGGAGATTTGCTGTTTTGCTGCCTTCTCCCCACCCTGCTTTGCTGTGAACTGTTGCTTCTCTGCAATGCCCAGCTTGCCTTGGAGCCAGCAGGTGATAGACTGAAACCTATGAGCTGAAATAAACCTTTCTTCTTTTAACATAAGGGTGTTGGGTATTTTGTCTCAGCAACAAGAAAAGTAACTAAAACACTAGCCAAGGCAGGCATAAAGCTCTATGGGGTTCAATGTACTGGTATCACAAATTAAAGCAAAAACTCTAGAAGGAGAAATCTAGCAAAACGCAGAATGGACAGGGGCAGTGTCAATATAGAAATAGTCACAGAAGACTTAGAGAGTCAGAGCAGCTGGGATCCCATGGGGAAATTATTCTGGGTTCCTTAGTGGTTCTCTGTGCACAGTGGCTGCCTACATACCTCCCAGCAATCCCAAGGAGCTCTGAATAGAACAGTGGCCAGTCAGTGCAAACTTAGATGCATAAGCATTCAGGAAACATGTCTGTGCACATTTCCTTTTACTGGTGAAGGACACCCAGATCGGTATCTGCACTGCCTAAGAATAAGAGAAGGAGGGCCAGGCCACCCAGGGTCACAGCCTGAAGGGCCCTGTACTGCTCTACACAGACGCTCCATCTGGAAGCCAAGGTAGTCAATGTTTTGAATGTAGCTGATTGTCATCTCTGAGGCAAAAAGCCACCCATAAAGACCCAGGCCTTATATGAGCAATGTCATAATTGTGCTTTCTATATGTGTCATGCTTTACTATGTGCGTAACTTTTAGGTTTGTTATCTTATCAGTTGCCCATGGAAACCCTATGAAGCAAACAGAACTGATATTATCCTGATTAAAAAAAACAATACTGAGGCTCTAAAGGACCTAATAATATACTCAAGAGGAAGATCAAGGATTTCAGCTTCTAAATTAATGAAAAGCAGTATTTCAAAATAAAAGGAGGCATAACCAATCCTCTTTGCTTTATGGAATTTAGTTTCCTTCATGCCATGGTGTTACAAGCTCCACAGAGAAAACTTTGTGCACATTCCATGGGAAGAGGCTCCAGATGTCCACAAACCATTAGCCTCTTCCTGCTCCCTCGGCACGTACGCTACTCCCAACTCCCCGGGAACCGTAACGGGTGGAAATGTGAACAACAATCCTAGCTTCCCTTGGGCACCAAACAGTACTTAATATATTGAACACCCACACAGTCCTCACCAAGCCTGCAGGCTTTATGGCCACAGAGAAGCTGTCTTTGTTCTCAAGGAATTTTCAATCTTAAGAAGAAAGACATGATGCTGATGCAGTCCAAGTTACACAAGGTATGAAATGCTCCACAAAATGCAAATACATGAAATCTAAACATAGGTTAACAATGTCTTAAGAGGGGGACTCATTAGTGTTGGTCATACTTCTACCTCTAATGCTAATTGCTTAAATCTGCATATTTGCCTTGCTTACTATCATCAGCAAATAAAACATGTTTGTAAGTGCACGCTGCTGTTTCACAAACCTCGCATGTGAAACAACATATTGCACAATTCCTCTTCAACTTTTAAATTCTCTTTATATAAATTATGATTATTTATAGTAATAGCTTCCATTAATTAAATGTTTACTTTGTGACTGGTACTCTTTTTTTTTTTTTTTTGCATTTCCTGACATAAAAATTTAAAACATGCAATTTTAGGTTTGCTTTAGGTAATATTTTGTATTCCCTTGACTTTTATTTGGAGACCCCAGAAATTAGGGTAAAAGATTGGAATAAATTCAAAATTGAATGCACTGAGCTCTTGTGCAGATATATATACATACACTACCTTCTCACCTAGGTGTCATAACGCAGATTTAAACCAGATCTTGGATCATATGGCATTTCACATTATCCAAACATTCATGGCAAAGATTTATGTGAAACAGACCTTTTGGTTTAATATTGTGACTGGTACTCTTAAAGGTTTTAGATTTATTATCCCGTTTGCTTCCCTCTAAGACTCTCCATAGCTTTTATTATCTCCATTCTTCAATTGTAGAAACTGAGGACTAGATTCCCAATTTGCATGCCCAAGGTCATTTAATCTGTAAGTGGGAAAAGCAAATTTTAAATCAGGATCTGTCAATGAGCGGTACCTCCCCCAACATGAGCAAATAGGCCTGCGCCTGATGCACAGCACACCCTCAACCCTAGTGAGGGTGCACCAATCACCACTTCAAGTCAGCTTGACGCTTACTTCCTTTTGACAGCAGAGGTGTGGACTCACCAATAGACCTGAACCTGTACAAGGGCAATGCCCAAGGGAAAGAAGCTAAGCCTAGAAAGCCAGCAGACCCAGGGAGGAAGTATGAACCTGGCCAGTAAATTCAGGGATGCCAGTGTTACCCTCCCAAAGTAACTGAGTGAGAGACAATCACAGGAGACCACTACAGAGAAGGGATGGGCCCGACTGAGACCCTCCCCCAAGAAGTATAAGCTCAGGCTGGGAAAGGTGCAAGCCCTGCCCTCTGTAGGGAGCAACTGGACACCACATATGTCAACATTAAGGGCAAGAGGCCCGTAAGCCCCACCCTGTGGCCTACATCCAGCAGAGACCAGAGTGCTGATCACCTTTTCCATCCACCACCAAGATCAAGGACATCCCTTGGCTTGGATGGTGACCACAGTTTGCCGGGAGGGCCCCTCAAAAATCCATCACCCTTACAGCTAACCAGAGAGAAATCAAAGCTAAAGAAACTGGGTAGAAAAAAAAAAAAAAAAAAAAAAAAGAAACTGGGTAGAGCCAAAGACTGTAGATCTTAGAAAGAAACCACTCATTCAAAACAGGCATGTTTTTCTTTGACTAAATCTTCTTTTGAA
The DNA here is from genome assembly GCA_004027595.1 of Dinomys branickii. Taxonomy (NCBI): domain Eukaryota; kingdom Metazoa; phylum Chordata; class Mammalia; order Rodentia; family Dinomyidae; genus Dinomys; species Dinomys branickii. Next base: position 113,150 of record PVLD010000676.1, read on the forward strand.
TTCTCTACTTTTTATTATTTTTGTTTTTCTTTCATTGAATTGGGGGGGATTGAAGTTCTTTCCTCCCTTTTTGACCTTTTTCTCTTTTAGTTTTCTTTTTTTTATCTTTTATTTTATTTATTTATTTTTTTATTTTAAAGACAAAAGAATGGAGACATATGAACAAGAATAAGCTATAAACAGTACTGAAAATACAAAATTATACAGAATATAGTAGGGAATTAGCGCTGGATGTTGTATTACATAATGTTATCTTCACATTAGTTATCACATAAACATTAAAGGAAATACCAAATTATAGAGAAGATAGTAGGGAATTAGCACTGGATGCAGTATAATATAAAGTTATATCTTTACTTCTGTTAATACAAAAACGATTGAGGAAATACAAAATTATAGAGAACTTAGAAGGGAATTAGCTCTGGATGCTGTCCTCCATAATGTTACCTTCACATGTTACTCAGTTACACAGATGATGGCCCATTTGATCATTCAATTTTCTCCTCCCTCATCTCCGTTGCCCTACCACTCAATCAGTCATCTTCCCTGTGATAATAACTGTACTCCTGGGTTTATCTATACCCCCAGACTCTCGCCTTGGGAAGAGATATAGCTGCCTCCGACTATACTATAATATACATGGGTATATACAAACTGCCATGGTCGGAGGTGGAAAAGCGCCTATGTTCACAGCGGACGGGCCAGTTCCGCCCCGTCACCGTGCTATGGGTGGGGCGCGTCCAGTCCGTGGGGTGCCCTCATCAGGGCCCATAGTGGAGCAGCCACAGGGCCCACAGCAGAGTAGCCGTGGGGCACCTGCTCCCATCGGGGCACCCTCGGTGACCCCTTCCACTCTGTCCCGTTGCCTCGATGCCAGAGGCCCTTTCTTCTCCTCCTCCCTCCTCCTGATCTCCAGTGTTACTGTTCCCCACCCCTTGCAGCTGGGCATTGGATGAACTTACGACGCTTGGTATAAAGGCTTGAAATCTCCCCAGCCCGTTCTCACTGTGTTAGTTCAGGGTATGAACTGAGTTTAAAGATTAGTTCTAGAATAGCGTTGGAGGATTTTCTCGGGTCTGCTGTATAGAGTATGTTGTTGTTTTTCAGACTCTGAGTCTGCTGTCCCTCATTCAATTTGTTGCTATGGGTTCACGCAAGGTCCACATGTGCAAGTTGTAAGGAGACTCTCTTGGTGCTCACATTAAAAGTTTGGGATGAGCCCTGAAGACCGTGGATTCGTCCCATTGTTGCCAGGAACAGGCAGTGCTTGTTCAAGCCGCCGAGACTCAAGGTGCTCCCAGAGAGAGTTCAGGGTGGGAGCTGAGTCCCAGCAACCCAGCTCGTGCTTCCTGCCTGATGTTGGAGTGAGAAGGGCGTGGAACCACGCGATCCACCTCCATCTGCATCTCCCTCCCATTGCAGTGCTGGAGCCCCGGTCTGCTCCTTGGCTGGATCCCTGGAGGCCACCACGGCTTGCAGCCGAGGTTCCCCACTGCTCTCCATCGGTAGTGGCTCACCCAGTGGAGGGGCAGGGGGCCACCGCCTCAAGGCAGGTGCAGAGCCGGGCGTGGTGGGCTGTGTACTAGTTGCATTGATTCTCTCCAGGTGCTGATTAGGAAGGTTGCCGCAGGGTGGGGACTCTGCCCCAGTGGCTGTCGCAACCTCTCATTCTCACACTGGGTTCGACAACTGCTCCCGACAGCCATTGCCTCTTTTCCTAGCTGCGCCCTCCCCTCTCCAGCCCTGGACCAGCTCTCAGAACTCCGTTCTCCCCTGGCCGAGTCAGGAGGCTTCCGTGAGCGTGGGCCTCCGAAGCTGAAGCTCTTTCCTTTCTGTCCTTCACATGTTGCTATATTCCTATATTCCTTTGTCTGAGTGACATTCCTCTGGGAGGTTCTCTCTCTGCTGCCTACACGGTCGCCATCTTGAAGTCCTCTCCTAAAATTTATTTAGTTATTTGTTTCTTTCTAATGAATTGACCATTACATTTCTAAAGTTCTGAAATGGCCAACAGACCATAGAAAGATACCACTTTAGGCTCCTGCTTGAAAACAACAGCTTCAGAAAACTGCTGGCCTTGATTCAGGGCCACCTCTTTTAGTTTTCTTTCTCTGCTTTTCTTTCATTTTTCAACTTTCTTCTTATTTTTCTTATTTCCTGTATTATGCTGTCTTTTCTTTTTCTTTGTTTATTCTTTCCTACAACAGTTCTCTAACACTATTAATTTCCTTTTACTCCTCACTAGGGTCCTTGTCTCACTTTTCTCTCCTCCTCATATCTCACTGATTAAATTTTCAAATTTTGCTTTTCTCATTCTCAATTTTCCTGCCCTTTCTACATGTACTAGAACAACTACTAAGTTTTATGAATCACTAGATAGCTAGTTAAGTTTATGTTATCGCAGAGCTAAACAAAACAATCAAAGTATGAATGGCTAACACAGAATTAGAGTATATGAAAAGTCTCCAAATAGAAATTCCAGAGATTAAAAATTCTATTGGAAACATGGGCAACAGAATGACCAATGTGAGGACAAAGCATGAGAACTAGAAGATAGGACTGTATTCAGTGACCAATTAATGAGAAATACATTAAAAACAAGAGACTATACAAAATGAATCCAACAGCTCCTAGCAAAGACTGTATAAAATAGATCCAACACCTCCTATGCAAAGAATACTAATCTCAGATTAACTGGAATTAGTGAAAAATTAAGAGACACCATAAATGGCATTTAAAAAAAAAACTGTTTGCTGACATAATAGCAGAAACTATTCCAAATAAGGGAAAAGAATTTAACATACAGTTGAGTAAATTCATATACAACCTAAATAGTCAGAATCAGAATAGTCAGAACCTCTCCATGAAATATTACATTCTATCTCCCAAAACTCCAACATAGGAACAGTTAGAGAAAAGCAATGAATAGCTTACAATGTATAAACCCACTAGAATTACAGTAGACTTTTCAACACAAACTGCATAGGTCAGGAGAGCTTGGAATGAAGTGTTTTAAATCCTAAAAGAAAACAATTTCCAACGCAGGCTGATACAGCTTGAAAAACAGTCTTTCAAAATTCATGGAAAAATAAAATATATTTGGGAGAAAGAACCCCCCAAAAAACTCATGACCACCAGAACTGTACACCAAACTATTTTCAAGAATACCCTAGAGACAAGAAGCTAATAATGACAAAAGATTTATTAGAGTTAATACACCCAGCGGGCTGAGCAGTTAAGCAGAAGGGAAAAATAGGGAATGAGAAACAGGAAAATAAGGCAATATAAGGAATAAGTCAATATGCATCAGCAATAACTCTCAGTGTGAATGGTCTCAATTCAGCAACCAAATGACACAAACTGGGAGAAGAGATCATGAAGCAAAATCCAATGGCATGCTGTATACAAGAAATGCACTTAACCCAAAGAGAAACTCATAGATTAAAAACAAAAGGTTGGGGAAAACATATCTCATACCATAGAAACCTGCAAAAAAAGAAAAATGGATGTAGCTCTCCTATATTCAGACAAAATGGACTTCAATCCAAACCTAATCAAAGGAGGCAAAGAAAGTCCCTACATATTGGCTAAAGGAACAATCCAACAGGAAGATATAAGAATTATTAACATATACTCACCAAACAACAGTTAGCCCAACTTCATAAAACAAGTACTACTAGACATAAAAGACCAGATAAACATAAACAATTTATAATGGAGGATCACAATACCCCACTGTTACAAATAGACAGATCAACTAGACAAAAAGTCAACAAAAAAAAGTCAGAGTTGAATAAAACCTTCAAACAAATTGATTTAGTAGATGTCTATAGAGGTTCTACCCAACAACAAAAAATACAGTCTTCCCACCAGCACACAGAACTTTCTCAAAATACACAATGGGTTACCAAAGAAATCAAAGAAGAAATAAGACAATTTGTAGAACTAAATGGTAATGCCAATACAATACACTAGAACTTATAGAAAACAATAAAACAGTCCTATTTGGTAAGATTATAGCTGAGAATGACCACATCACAAAAACAGAGCAAACCTAAATAAATCATCTAATGCTGTACCTCAAGCTCCTAAAAAACAAGAACAAACCAAACCCAAACCTAGCACAAAAAAGGAAATTATAAAGATGAAGCATAAATCAATAAAATTGAAGTTACAAAAACAGTACAAAGGATCAGTGAATCAAAGAATTAGTTCTTTGAAAAAATAAACAAAATAGACACCCTTTATCCAATCTAACCATAAAAAGGAGACAGAAATCCCAAATCAGTGCAATTAGAAACGAAAAATGTAAAACCATAATTGTTACTGCCAAAATCAAAAAGATTATTAACAACTATTCTGCAAACCTATATGACAATAAATTGGAAAATTCAGAAAAAATGGATAAGAGTCTGAGATAAATATAAATTACCAAAACTGAACCAAAAACCCTGTACAATCCAAACACAGAGAGTGAAATTGAAGCCATTGCTGAATTGTAGAAAAGCCTCAGGGAAGATCTAACACCAATACTTCTCAAGCTCTTTAATGAAATTAAAAGGGAAAGAATACTCCCAAAGTCATTCCTGGAAGCTAGCATTACCATGATTCCAAATCCAGACAAGAATCTGAACACAAAAGAAAACTATAGACCAATCTCTTTAAGGAGTATAGGTGCAAAATCTTCAACTTCCAAACAAAATGCAAAAAATCATCAGAAAGATCATGCAACATGACCAAGTAAGCTTTATCTCAGGGATGAAAGATGGCTCAACAGAAACAAGGGCAAAAGTCATGTGATCATCTCAATAGACACAGAAAAGGCCTTGGACAAAATCTAAATCCTTTTGTGATAAAAACACTAAAGAAGATAGATATAGAAAGACTTTATCTCAATTTGATAAGTCATTTATGACAAGCCAACATCATAATAAATGAGGAAAAATTGAAAGTTTTCCTTCTAAAATTTGAAACAAGACAAGGTTGTCCACTATCACTATTGCTGTTCAATCTAGTACTCAAAACATTACCAAGAGCAATTAAGCAAGGAAAAGAAATAAAAGGGATGTGTATGGGAAAGAAAAAAGTTAAATTATCATTATTGGTGGATGACATGATTGACCACATAGAGGGAAAAAATATCCACCAAAAGACTCCAAGAATTAATAACCAAATTCAGTAATGTAGCAGGACACAAAATGAGCACAAAAAACCAATAGTGTTCCTATACACTAATAATGACCCCACTTAGAAAGAAATTAGAAGAAAATACCCTTAACAAGGACATTAAGAAAAATTAAATACTTAGGAATTAACCTAAGGCAGTGAAAGATCTCTACAACAATAGCTATAGCACTCTGAAGAAAGAAGCAAAGAGGACATAGGAAAATTAACACATATTCACTGATCCTGCAGAGGCAGAATTAATATAGTCAAAATGATCATACTTCTAAAACTGATATATTTGACATATTAATATTTAGTGCACTCCAAATCAACCATACCAACGGCATTTTTTTTACAGAACTGGAGAAAATAATCCTAAATTCATGTGCAGCCAGAAGAAACCCAAAATAGCAAAAGCAACCCTGGGTAACAAGAATAAAGCAGGAGGCATTACAATCTCAATCTTGGAGTTATGTTACAAAGCTACAGTGATAAAAACAGCATGGCATTAGCACAAAAACAGACATAAAGATCAGTGAAACAAAACAGAAGATACAGGAACAACTCCAAGCACATTCAACTATTCAGTGTTTGACAGAGGGGCCAAAAACATACACTGAAGGAAAGATAAACCCTTTCACATGTTCCTGCTGCCCTGACCCACCAGTAGTATGTACACAACTGTCTCACCAGGCAGCTTATACCACTAATGGTACAAATAGATCTAATCACTTTTATTGGTCATTTTACTAATGAAACTAATAAAAAGTCACCCAATGGGGCGTTCTTGCATGTATCATTGGTAGTTCAAGCCATCCAGCAGTGAAACATATGAATTATGACCCCGTTGTGAATGTGTTAATAAAAGGTATTGAGAAAAGTGGCTATCCACATGCATAAAGTCAAGTCTAGACTCATATTTCTCACTGTGTACTAAATTAAAATAAAAATGGATCAAAAACTAAATGCTAAAACTGAAACATTTAACATGCTGTACAATAAAATAGGAAAGACTCTTGAATTCATAGGTGTGAGCAAGGACTTTCTGAACAGAACCCTGGATGTGCACAAAACAGTACCAAGAATCAACAATTGAGATCATATCAAATTTAAAAGCTTTTTCTCTGTAAGAGAAATAACCAACAGAATGAAGACAACCCATAGAATGGGAATAAAATTTTTCAGCTCTTCCTCAGACAGGAAGCTAATATCTAAAATAAAGAACTTGGGCTGGGGAGATAGCTCAGCAGCACAGTGCCTGCCTGGCAAGTGCAAAGTCCTGAGTTTGATTCCCAGTAAAAGAAAAAGAAAAAAAGAAAAAAAAAAACTCAAAAAAATTAGACCCACAAAGTAAAAGACCCAAGCAAAGAATGAGCAACTAAAATGAATAGACACTTCACAGAATTAGTACAAATGGCCATAAATACATGAAGAAATGTTTAACATCCCTGGCAATAGAGAAATTCAAATGAAAACAACACATAGATTCTATCTTGGCCAGGCATGGTGGCAGACACCCATAATCTCAGCACTCAGGAGACTGAGGCAGGAGGACCACTGCAAGCTCAAGACCAGCCTGGGCTACAAAGTGAGCTCAAGGGCAGCCTGATCTGCATAGAGAGACACTGTCTCAAAAAAAAAAATTCTATCTCCTGCACAAAAAATGACCATCATCAAAAAAAAAAAAAATCAAATAACAAATGCTGGTGAGGCTGCAGGGAAAAGGGAACCCTTCTATACTGTTGACAGGAATATAACCAAGTACAAACACTATGGTAATCAGTGTTCCCATATGGAGTATGGTATGGAGTTTCCTCAGAAAACTAAAACTAGAAATTCCATTTAACCCAGCTATTCCCTTTGTATTTTCCTGAAAAAGTCAAAGATGTTGTATTGCAGTGATACTCACATACCCATGTTTGTAACAGCATAATTCATAATAGCTAAATCTTGAAAGCAGCCTACATTTCCATTAGCAGATGAATGGATAAAGAAAATGCAGTGTTTTCACACAATGAAATACTACTCTGCCATAAAGATAAACTTAAGTCATTTGCAAGAAAACAGATGCACCTTAAGATCATAATGTTAAGTGAAATAAATCAGATGTACAAGTTTAAATATCACATGAGAAATCCCAGTTATAAACAAAGAGCAAAATAACAGATAATAGGAGAGGTATATATTTTTCAAATAGAAAGGGGATCAAGAGATGGAGGGGAGAGGAGAGGGAAAGGGTAGAAAAAGATGAAGATATGTTACATACATGTACCAACTGCACACAAAGAATGTTAACACTATGTATCACAAATACATACCAGCAAAAAGGCTTTCTCACAGAGAAAAAGAATAAATCAAGGTCTAAATCCAAGTGCTTGTATTTTCCTATTTTAACTTTAAGAAATCCTTGTGAAGTAGGGAAGGTTTTATCAACTCCAGCTTAAAGATATGTGTCACCCAAAGGATCAATGACTTACGCGTTTTGGCATGAACCCTACAATTCCACTCTACTTTCAACCCAGCCTGTCCTCTTCCCATCATTCCACAGCTACTTGCACCCGAAGAGAAAGCCAAGATGTTGTAATTACCCTTGAGACTAAAGTACGAAAGGAGTGCAAGCCATGCATTTTTAAAAATGTGCTTCATAGTAGCATATCCAAATGTTAAAAATTCAACCCTTAACTCAACAGGGAATGCAGCTGGGTTAGAATCTTCAAAGCCAAACTGGAAATGACCTACATTTGAGAGAACTTCTGCCCCAGACTCTTCTCAAAGCCACACAATGCCAGAGGTAGTTGGGGCTGAGCAGACTCCTGTGAGTACTTAGCCATTTTAAAAGAGTGCTCACATGTAGACCCCTAATGACTCAGAACACTCCACACTCCACTGAAATTCCTCTGCACACATCCTGACATTCATGTTTCATCTCCATAGAGATGCACCTTTTCTAAAACTATGCCATATGAGTTAGTCACCATAGTGATCTGGGCAAAATGTGAATCTAGGCCATGGTTCTCCTTCTTACCTAGAATCCCCATAAAATCTTCAGTCTCTGTTGCATCTTATCAAGGATCACATGTGACCATCAATAATGTCACAGACCATTTTATTGTCGCCAATAAAAAAATACTAAGTACAGACCCTAACTTATCACATTATGGACATACACAGAGCAAAAAGGTCCATAGCATGGCAACTAATACATTGTGAACAGTCAATAAATATTAGCTAATAATTTATTATTATTCTATATCATCATCATTATTCTTGATGAAGAGCTTAAGTATATTAAATTAATTAAGGAGAATATGACTAAGAAGCGCACATAATTGGATATTTTAAAGCCTGCACCGGGGCGTTTCTCAGCCTAACATAGTTTAGATCTGGCATGCTCCCCTAAAGGCCCATGTGTGAGAGGCTTGGTTGTCAGACGTGGCACTTTTGGGAGGCCATAAAAGTTTTAGGAGATAGGTCTTTACAAGTGAAGGTTAGGTCAGTGGATGCATGTCCTTGAAACCCGTACTGAAACCCCAGCCTCTTCCTCTGTCTCTGTTTCCACGTAACCCTGAGGAGGAGCAGCTTGGCTCCACCACACACTTCCCACCACAATGTTCTCCCTCACACAAATGGGCCCAATAAACCCCGGACTGATACTTCTGAAACCATGAGCCAAAATCAATTTTTCCTCTAAGTTGACCATCACACAACCAAGAAAACTGATGAAAACAGTCAGTTTGGATCATATTTCTGTCCATAATATCTGAAAAAGTTAGGAAAAGGAGGCAAGGGCAGGAGCTACCATCTTTATGTATCAGAGGAAGGAAGGGCTTACATGAAGCTATTATACGTTTTAGACCCTCACTCCTTTACGCACAGCATGCCTACGCATTCAATTTCTGTTATCAATTAAAATCTATAAGTTTGAGAACAAATTAAAGGCAATAGCATTTAGAAGTTCTGGAGACTGGAAGTCTGAAATCTGCTTCATTGGACCAAAACCAGGGTGTCAGCAGGTTGCGCTTCCTCTGGAGGCACAGGAGAGGACCCTTTTGCCTCTTGCAATTCCTGATGAGCGCCAGCACTCCTTGACTTGTCTCATTGCTCCAGTCTCTGCACCAGTTCCTCCGTGGGAGTCAAGTTTTTCTCCCCCTCCCTTTACCAGGACGCATATGAGTTCATTTAGAACCGACCTGATGACTCAGGATAAAATCTATCTCAAGATCCTTGACTTAATCACATCTCCAAAATTTTTTTTTATTTTAAAGAGAAAAGAATGGAGACATATGACAAAATTATACAGTAAATAGAAGGGAGTTAGCACTGGATGTTGTAATACATAATGTTATCTCCAAAATATTGCAGGCGGGACATAGATTCCAAAGATGAAAATGTGAATATCTTAGTGGGGGGGGGGCAGCATTTTCATCCTACAAGAGCCACTTTTTCTGCTAATTTACTTATCCAGGTCTGTTTTTCCCATTTTCACCAGTCCTAACAGGGGCAATCTCGAAGAAGAGGTTGCTAACTAGACCGGTCTTCTTGACTTTGAAGAGATTCTTCCCATAACTCCACAAAACAGAACTACCCAGGCTCACTCTCTTCAAGTCAACAAATTTTACCTGAATAAACACCCGTATTCTACGGACTTGGGATCTCAAAGATGAGTAAGGCCCATTCTCTACCCTCGAGAATGAAGCAGGTAGGACTAGAAGAAGCAATGGCTCTGCTTTCTTTTATGAACAATAGCAGAGTAAACAGCAATGATGAGCCGAAGGGCACATGGGGACACAAGCCTGGGTCCCAAAAAGATCTAAAACAGAAGTTCTGGAATATATTTGCATCTACTCCCAGAAAATAGTTGAGAACTGTTTAAAGGTCTCTGGACACTTTTAATGTTGTGTTGATGCTGACATTTTTGAAGAATACAAATCCGGTTCTTAAAAATAGAATATTACTCATTGGGGATTTTTCCCCTGATGTTTTCTCATGCTTAAAACAGATTTGTGTTATTTAGTCACTGCCTGGATACTCAGAAGTGACGTTGTGTTCTTCTGAGTGTTTCGTATCTGGAGACACACAGTGACCCTCTTCCTGGCATTGATGAAGGCAATTTTAATTACCTGGTCAAAATATTGTGTGAGTTCTCTGTCTTGCAAGGTCCTTTTTTTCCTTGCAAGGTATTATCTGAATTCTCTGTGGCACAGTTACTTTTTCCCTTGCAATTAATAAGCACTCTGTAGAGAAGACATTTTAAAGCCGTACAGATAACCGGTTCCTTATTAACAGATCTCCCTATGTTTAGCAGCCATGAGTGATTCTGTCTAAGCCCCTCTTTACTATAATTGTTGCAGAATGATGAATTTCCAAATTAGGCTCACCCTCCACGTTTGTACAGTCAGAAAGAGCCTTCACTTCTCATTTATTTATTTGTTTGTCTATCTGCTTATCTAAATGTTATCCATATGAATTCATGGATTCTTCTTTCCAACAATGTGTAACTCAGTACTTTCTTTAATTATTTTGATGCTTAAATTGTATCCAGTTAGACCAGTGGGAAACCCTTCAGGTGGCTCTTCTGTCCCTGTGAAATTCCTCCCATCATTTTTCCCAAGCATCCCTTTACTTTCTGGCATAACAAGATCTTCCAAATTTTACCTTGTACTTTCCCTGTCTCGGCTCTGGAGTTGGCTATTTCTTTGAAAAGTTCTGGTTTCTTTAACATTAGAGACCAGGATCTGAGTTGCCCCTGTGCAGTCTCTGTCTCCAGGACCTTTCAGTAAGCAAAGTTAGAAAAAATACACTTATAATCACAACACATATACATATATATATATGCAAATATATATGCACATATATATGTGTTTCTGTTATATACAATATACACACATATAATACATACATACATACATAGGTATATGAAATCAGGTATTCACATTGATGCCTCTAGTTCAATTTACCTCACAGAGTTCCTGCTTGCCTTCCTCCATTCCATATTTTGATGTATCTCTTCCATAATTGGAATTCACTCCTAATAGCATCAACAAATACATTTCCTCATTTGTCCAATCCCATAATAATCTAGAATATTTCACAATTACTTCACACATCTATTATAAGATGAATAAGGCTTGTACACTTGTACACTTGTACACTTGTACACTAAAAAGAGTTTAGAAGTTGGTTATGATCACCCCTTGTTGCTAATCAGACCAAGGTTCTTTTGCTCAATTCAGATGGGCAGAACTGGAAAGTGGAATTCAGATGGAATCATGAGCTGGCCAAGTGCACCTCTGCAAGCAGTTCTGATGTCATTAGGTAGTGCTGGATGCCAACTATTGACAGAGCCAGCTCCTAGTCACTGCCGCTGCCAGCCATCACCATCAAATGCAAGCTTGTGCTGGGCACTGTAGGTCAACGCTACCAGGTGCTGGGTCTCACTGCTGGTCTTCACTGGCTGTTGGTCTCCGGAGCTCTACAGTGTTAATGGCTTTGAGTGTCCACACTACTCAGGATAAAAATCCTAAATGATGTACAGGACTTTTGGAGCCCATAGTCCCTGAAAAATAATCAAAAGAAGATTTATAGGAACATCAAAGTGATTATTTAAACAGGAACTGTGCTGCAGTACAGCGGGGCTAATACCCAGGAGGGAACCCTCCTAGACTAAAACTCAGTAAGTGACTGGAAAGTGCTACTTATGTACCAGTTTGCAGACCTGTTTCAATAAGGGGGAGGGCTGGAACCAGAGAATCTCCTGGAAGGTTCAGTGTGGATATTGCATATGCAAAGAAAGGGCCCTGATCCCTCCCTTGAAGTGGCTAGAGTGTTGGAGGGGCACCATGCTGCCTGGCTGCACTCATGTTGGAGTGGAAAGTGGTGGTGACAGCCAGGAAGGACAATGCTAGGGAGCCCTGCAGGACACTGAAGCAACTGTCCCTGTCCACTAGTGTGCATAGGGCAGCCAAGGGGAGAGGCACACTGGCCACTAGCCAAGCCACACCCCCTTCAGCTAGTGCAGGGAACGAGTTTGGTGCTTCTCTCTGTCTCACCCTCACCCCCAGCCTCTCTTAAGGTGGATAGTAGAAAGGCCAGCATGGCAGCGCACACCTGTAACCCCAGCACTTGGGAGGCTGAGGTGACCAGCCTGGGCTACCAAGTGAGCTCAAGGCCAGCCTGAACTGCATTGCGAGACTGTGTCTCAAAAAGACAAAAAAACAAAACAAAACAAAACAAAAAATCCTGACAATCGACGGTAGAGAGTCAAAGGCTGTGTTCCAGGATTCCTGGATTTGTTCTTCTTTTTGCTCATCCCCTTTCAGCATGGTTGTAGTATTCATGTAAAGTACAGCCGGGTTGGTTGCAATGTTCTTACAGTGTTAGCGTTTTCTTTCTCTTGTCATCTTGTTTTAATTTTATTTTTGAATATGTAAAACCCTACCATATTTCTGAAAGTCAAAATTACAGCCAAAAAATGCTAAGAGAAATGTCACTCTCTCCACAGTCACTGCCATTCCCGCCCTTTGCAAGTAATCAACTTCACTGTTTTCTGCCTGGCTTGTCCTCCTTGGATTTCTTTAGGTTGCAATAAACAGATAGATGTCTTTTGTTTCCCCTTCTTTCTTACGCAAAAGATGGCATGCTATATGTTCTCCTTTGTGTTTGGAATTTTTTCATTTACTGTTTCCTGGAAACCATTCCTTATCAGTTCTGGAAATCTTTTCATTAGTTTATACGTACATGGCTGCACACTACTCACTAGGGAATATGTGCTGTATTTTATTCAATCAATTTTCTTTGCCTGGATATCTAGGTAGTTCCCAATAGTTACCATTACAAATAATGCGGTGAATAACTTCATGCACATATATTTTCATATCGTGCAGATGCGTCATCAGGGTAAATCCCTAAAACGGTTGATTTCTGAGTCAAAACATGAGCAGCCATGTGGTTTTGTTAAGTGTGGCAAAACTCTCCTCCAGGAGGCTTCAGCGTTTTACTTCCCACCGGTAGTGCGCGAGGCGCCCCTTAGCAGAGCATATTGCTTTTCAATTTTGCCAATCTGGCTGATAAGAAGTGATACCTCATTGTAGTTTTAATTTGCATTACACTTATAAAAGCTGAAGCTGAACAGCTTTTCATATATAGAGAGACATTTTTATCTCTCTTTTTGCGACTTGCCCATTCTGAATTTTGTCCATTTTTCTCTAAAAATTTTCGTCTTTTTCTCTTAATTACTAAAAGTTCTTTATATACATTTTTCTTCTTGGTTTTGTGTATGGCTATTTTTGCCATGCAAAATCCTGGTTGGCATTTGTCTGTTTTTTTAATGCAGCCAAACGTATCAAGCTTTTCTTACCACATATCTGGTACTTTTAGTCTCAGTTAGAAAGCCTTTCTTTACACCTAGGATGTACTTGTATAATTTACATATAAATTCAGACCTCTGATCCACTTGGAGTTTACTCTTGTATATTATGTGAAAAACTGGATATAATTTCTATTTTACTAAAAGGCTATGCAGTTTGTTCCAGTACTATTTGTTACAAAGATCACCTCTGCCTCCAGGATTACTGGTGTCCCCTCTATCCTGTACTGGAGGTCCGTACATAGCTGTGTTTATTTCTTGACTAACTCTAGTTTATTTCATTGACCTGTTTGTCTAGTCATGCACCAGTGCCTCATGGTTTTGACCATTAAGGATAGTCTTACCTCAAAGCTCTTCCTTTTCAGAGTTCTCCTAGCTAGCCTTGCACAGTTTTCCCCATATGATTTTAAATATCAATTTCTCATGGTCTTTAAAAAAATCCTCATTTTGCCAGATGTAGTGGCACACACCTGTAATTCCAGCATTCAGGAGGCTGAAGCATGAGGATCACTGCAAGTCTAAGGCCAGCCCGGGCTACACAGTGAGTTCAAGACCAACCTAAAGAACATAGTGAAAGCCTGTCTGAAAAAAGAATAAAAAATGTCCTTTAATGTTTGTATTAGGGTTATCTTAAATCTATAAATGAAATCAGAACTGATAATTTGATCAACGTATATAATTTTTTATAATTTATAAGTTATAATTTTTTATAATTTTTGTTTTAGTGTGATCAAACTTAGCCACCTTTTCTTACCAGGTGTCTGGCCGTCCCATACCTTCAGGCTCCACATTTGAATAAGCTCCCAGGTGACCTTCTTTAGGGTTAGAGATTGGTTGCTCAGGTATGTTTCCTTATTTTGTTGTTATTTTTTGTTTCAATTTATTCATTATACAGATTAATGGGATTACTTTGGCAGACGTGTACATGTGCATGATACACTTTGGTAAATTTAGACTCTATCCCCCACACCCAACTTGTCAGTCTAGGTTCACATTTAGGGGGAGTTGCACTGTGAATAATGTATTTTGCTCATGTCCGTTCCCTGCCCTGTGCACAGTTACAGAAGTGCTGGCCCAGAGGCCTCAAAAGACATCTGAGTCTTCAGTAGGTATCAGCACGTCCCTCTCCCAAGCTGGTCCTTCTCCCTACTGCCACTGCGACATCACAGAGTACACCCATGGGTCGCCCAGCCCCACTGAAGCTCTGTCAAGTTACTGGCACTTTCAGGCCTAATGTTTGTAGATATCTACTTAGGTAATTTAGGACATTTAATGAATAACCATTATCCCTTTACCACTATACTAGTCACCACAGTAAGGTAGGCTCTGGCCTCAAGCAGCTGGGAATTTCATGAGAAGCAGAGTAACCCACCTAAAGCAGAAAAACTGGTCAAACCAAGCATATTCCTATAATCCCAGCAGTTGGGAGGCTGAGGCAGGAGGATCTTCGCTAGTTCAAGACCAGCCTGGGCTACAAAGTGAGCTCAAGGCCAGCCTGAACTGCATAGCGAGAGCCTGTCTCAAAAAGACCAAAAAAAAGAAAGAAAAACTGTTCAAGACCCCATGGAAAGAAGTTCCCATTGTACAGTCCTACCAGACATGACCTGCGAGCCCACAGGAACAGCTGGAATAACAGGATATTGAGACAGCAATCAAGGACAAGGAACAAATCCCCAAAACGGAGCCCTAGTAAAGGCACAGAGGTGGACTGGTGTGACCTTTCACGGGGCAGCAGACCCCCCTCCAGCC
This sequence comes from Dinomys branickii, assembly GCA_004027595.1. Classification (NCBI taxonomy): domain Eukaryota; kingdom Metazoa; phylum Chordata; class Mammalia; order Rodentia; family Dinomyidae; genus Dinomys; species Dinomys branickii. Next base: position 128,430 of record PVLD010000676.1, read on the forward strand.
GGAATGCTAGGAAGGCCAACATCCCCTGCCTGAAGCCTCAGAGAATTACACCTCAGTGTGTCTCATTCTCAGCCCCAAGTCAGGGACTCCTGAAAACTCTGTTAGCAAATGTGTCCTAGGTTGCCAGACACTAGGCCTTTAGAATGCAATTTCTGTACATCGTTTCCTTTTCAGGGAATGGCTTAGGGTCATATTATCCAATCCAGTAGCTCCTAGCCACATGTGGTTTTCAAGTGCTTAGGATGTGGATGATGCAACCAGGAACAGAATTTATAATTGTATTTAATTCATGTAATTTTTAATTTTAAAATGGAAGCGGTGTATTTTTTCCAGGGAACCCAACTTTGTTTCAGGAGCGCTACATTCCACTTTAGCCATGGCACTACGTAGGATTTTATTGTGGTGTAGCATGTGTCCACTTTAAATTTTTTTAATGTGCATACTAAAGTACTTGGACTGATAGATGCGGTCCCCACATATGTGTTTGCCTTTGACAGCACTGCCCTAGACTTTACCACTCAGTGTGGTCTGGTTGGCATCACGTGGGAGCCATCCCAGAACTTCAGAGTCCATACTTTAATAATTCCCCCAGGTGATTCTCCTGGACAGGAAGAGAAGCACTGATCTAGGGCCCTCGGAAACATCCAGGCCTTTGCTAAGTACCACTGTGCCCCTCCCCCAACTTAGTCTTCCTGGGGATTGGGGGAGAGTGGGGAAGGGATGCCAGAGAAAACCCTGCCTGCCACTGTGACATCACAGAGTAAGTCCATGAGTCACTCAGCCCCACCCCAGCTGCCTGAGAGCATCATTTCCATCTCTCCAGCCCACCACACACCATCTTACCCCTCTGCTGGCGAGAGGGGCCTGATCATCCTCTCATTCAACACTCGTTCTATCCACCTGACTGACACCCAGCTGAAGAGAAACTGAAATCTCTTTGCCCCGAAGTTCCTACAGTGAATGAGCATTTCCTCTCAACTGATTCACAATGTATGCCTCACCCAGGAGGTAGGTGCACTGCTTTTCGAAACCCCATGGATATCACGTAAGTGTACGCTACTCTCCTTAACGGTAGGTTTATAATACAGGTGATACCCATGCTTTGATTTAACCTACTTGCCAGGTGTATGATGAGGAGCTCGCAAAGACCTTGTAGCATTACACAAAATGGAATGAAAAGTTGCTACTCCACCCTTTATTTATAAACCTGGCTTATTCAAACCTCTTCTTCCACTGAAGCTTCCCCTTGAAAACCTTCTTCCTTTGCCTCTTCATCTTCCTTTTTCCTCACTGTTCCCAGGAGCTGCTTAGCTCTTAGCTACGGCTCTTCTTTTTTCCTTCTGTGTCTATGATTCCTGTTGCCAAAATCTTGTAATGGCCAGAAACCTTCCACCGAGAATGAGAAAAGGATCAGAGCCCCAGGGTCCTCTCTGGTCTCCGAGAATCTGGCAGAGTCTTGGGGGATCCTTCCACCTCCTTCCGTACTGGAAACTACTAACTTTTAGCTCGTGGGGTTTAAAATAAACAAGCAAATGGTGTTCATTCTTCACTTGTCACAGGACAGAAAAATGAAGCTTGCGATTAGCCAAGGACTTAGAGCACACACACACAGGAAGCAGCTGGAAATTAGTGTGCGCATAAGGAAGGACAGGCTAAACTAAGAGGCACTTCCGAGACTGCAGCACAGAGCCAGGGGCTCCAAAGGGCTGTCAGAGTGAGAGCTTAGGCAGCTTCCTGAATTCAGAAGAAGCCTGAGGTGAACAGATCATAAATAGGAGAGGCCTCAGAAGTGCTTATGAGTGTGACAGAAGAAGCCGGCCGAGACCTAGAGTACATTTTATGGCTTTTTATCACTGGTTTTCTAGGACAGACACAGAAGGTGTATGGGCGTGTCTGGTGGCTACCACATAAAGTACAGCACACCTAATCCCTTGCCTTATCCTGGAGGAGTTTCCACAGTGGACTGAAGTCTGTGAGCTTTGTTAAAGGTGACCGTGCCCACCCTTTCTTGAGTGGCCGGCCAGGTGATGAGTCAGGCGAACAGTGTCTGAAGGTTTTGAACACTGACTCCACCATTTACTAGCTTTGTGGCCTTGAGCAAGAAACAAGAAACATACTCTGACCCTGAGCCATCGCTTGTAGAACAGAATTGCCCTCTCTCTCTCTCTCTCTCTCTCTCTCTCTCTCTCTCTCTCTCTCTCTCTCGGTGTGAGGACTAAAGGAGATGTTTGTGACGAGTCCAGCTTGATTCCTGGTAGCAGGGCGGGCTCATTTCCCCTTCCTTTCCACGTAGAGAGCTTTCCCTCCACTCTTTCCCCTCGTGTAAACCTGAGGAGGTTAAGTAATTTACCCAAAGCAGCAATCCAGCGGCGGGTGAAGTATGGAGTAGAAATGAGTTTGGAAGGGAGGAGTTGTTTTCTCTTGAATAAGGTTCTTTGTGTGTGTGTGCGTGTGTGTGTGTGTGGTGGTGGTGGTGGTACTGTGGATTGAACCCTTCACACTAAGTTCATTCCCTACCCATTTTTTAAATTTTTAATTTTTTAATTGTTAAACTTTGAGACAAGGTCTCTCTAAATCGGTAAATTTGTCGTCCTCTCGCTTCAGCTTCCCAGGGTGATGGGATGACAGGCTTGAGCCACAGCCCCGACTCTGAGGTTCCTTCAAAACAGTACCAGGACCCCTCTACCTTTAGGGGAAGGGAAGGTCCAAGGAAATCACCGACTTCGAATTCGAGAGCGACCCCGCAGATGCTCAAGTCCCCCTCTCCTGGCAGGGTCGCTCGAGGAGGCCCTCGGGTCGTAGTTCCTAGCGGACCGACGCTGGGAGACCAGGGAATAAACAGCGGCTCCCCTGCCCCACCCGGTCTGGAAGTCCAAAAGCCACTAGGGCGGGACTCGCCAAACAATGCTCAACACATCCTGGCGCGCCACCGTGGCAACGCGCGCCGGCTGCTAGGCAACCGCGGCGCCGTAGTAAACCCGGAGAGCGTTGTTACTCATCCCACGGGCGAGGCAAGGGAGCAGGCGGGGACACCACGACAGTCTGGGGAGGGAGGGGAGAGCAAGCAGGAAGGGAAGGGATGAGGGGGGCAGTGAGGGGCACCTCCTTACCCATCTCCGCCCCGCGATCCCAGCCAGCCCGGGGGCGGCGTCACCCGCGCGTGAGCGATTGCCCCACAGGATGTGCAGATGTAGCTGCCCCTCTGATTCACTCCAGCTGCTTGGGGCAGGGAAGAAAGGCGGCTTCCTCTCCTGGAAATGATTGCATTAGCAAAAGCCCTTCAACAATTCCATTAAAAAGCGGAAAGGGAAAGGCAAGCGAGAGGCCCCCCGAAATGCTTTCCTTGGGTCCTTTCCACTGAGCAGAAGTTCAAGCGTTTCCAGCGCGGGGTGCACATTAGGAAGACGGGTGGCGTTATTGTGTGAGCTGTTGGGGTTGTGTGGACCTGTACTACACTGGATAGCTTGGGAATAATTAGCCCCAAGCTAATTAGGGAAATTGAAGAGTTAACAGTCCTATAGGTCAAGTGAAGGAGTCAAATGTAATGAGACCTGTAAAATCTCAAAGGGCTCCAGATACAGTATTCAAAAGGGTCCTAAGTGGTAGAAAATCACCCAGCATGGAAAAGGCCATCACATTTTCAATCTGTCACTGGCTTTTGAGCAATCTGTTTGTCCTCGGTCTCTGTGAACTAAAGATAATACTCTTTCATGAGCTCATTGCTGTTTTCTGAGCTTTGCTCATCAAAAAGCAGGAATGTTCCCACAGGTGAGAGGAAATGTCCTGGCAGAGAATCTGCTTGCTGGAATTGAGAGAGCCTTTGTGTGGACAGGCTGAGGGTGTGCCTGTGGACCTATGGACCCTTTTGTAGCTTCCCATTCTGTGTGTGTGTGTGAACTGGCAAGAATCACATCGGCTTTAGCAGCAGAAGACTGTTTGGGCCGAGTTCATGATTCAGATCTTCATCCACAGGCTTCCTACCTGTGCTCATCAGCCTTGTCAGTGTTATAAACTTCATTCCTGGACATTAAAGCAGTGCTGGGCTTTGAAGATCAACACCGACTAAAACATGGCTGCTACAGTGACCAGTAACTTAAAGTCACATGCGTATAACACACAACCACAGCGTCAAATTACAGGAGAGGTGGCCACATCAGAATACGCAGCAGCAGGGGTCAAGGCCAGGCCCCTCAGATCTGCTGACAGCCAAAACCTTTTCAAGTCCCACAACCTTTAAATCCCACTCCAGCCTTTCAAGTAACACAAAAGAGTTGGTTAATGGGACACAGATTGGAAATCTGGCTCCTGGGAGGACAGAGAAATTATGGCCAGGGGGGGCAAGCATGATGATGTCAGAGTGGGTGATGTGAAGAAAGGACATAAATGCCCTCCCTGGCTCCCTTAGCCCCAGGCTTCAGCCAGCCTTAGGGAAGCAGTATCCTCTGGAGCCTGCCCTGGCCCAGCATTCCTAAATGTCATGCTAATTGCCTGTAATCTAGAGTAGCACTCACAACACAGTAAACTGAATGTCCACCAAAACAATGTACGCAGGTATTGAGAAACCACTGTTTCTCTTCATGCATACCTAGCAAACCTGCCGATGTAGGTTGTCCCAACTCAGCTTTGTGGTATCTCAAAAGTTGAGGTACATATGTATATATATCCCTGAGGGAGTCATCCTGAAATGGTAAGAGTCCAACATGCCAAAGTTAAACACTGTTTTGAGATGTGGAATCTTTGTGTCTCTGCTGAGTCATGAGCTTCTGCGCCTAGCTGAATTATATTTATGTTACATTGACTAGCAATTACTTTTTCTCTTCTAAGAAAGGAAAGGGAAGAAAAAAATATATTAACATGCCCAAATTACAATGAAAGGAAATGAGTAGGATGCCGGACTCTGATCTTTGTGGTCAGGCAGAGAAATGTGTTTTGTCAAAAAGAGGAAATTAGACGTTGTGGCCCAGGGGTCCTCTTGGGGGGTGAGGTTAGAGCCCAAGACTGGTCACATCCAGCAGCCAGCCACCCAAGCACCCACAAAAAGATGCACAGCCTCAGGAGAGCTGGACCCCAGCTTTATGGAGGCCTAAAATAATAACATTTTGGAGGCCCTCTGTAAGAAAAATAGTGCAAAATTACAAGTTTGAATTCAGTAACAGGGTCTTGGAAGCAGCCCAAGCAAGAGAGGAGACCGCGGGGCTGAAGTTCCACTAGTCTCTCCCTCGGGGACTCCTCCTGGCTTGACTCTGCTGCTCCCGTTCCCTCTTCCCTGGAGAAGGCAAAACTTCAGGCTGTTACGGCAGAAGGGGGTGCGGTTTATGAGCAGAGGTAATAAAAACTGACGGCGTAGAGCGGTGCCAAACAGTGACTCAAAGAGGGGTATGAGAAGCGGCTGCAAGTATTTGAAGGGTGTAAGCACAGAGAAGGGAAAAGAATTGTTCACTGTTCTAGGGTGGAGAAAGAATGAGGATACAATTAAGGAGAGAAAAATGTGCACCGAACTCATCAGGAAACATGGGATAACTATATTTTTTGATACTGTGGCATTGTATTTCCCCTGGGAAGTATTTGAGGATTTATTGAGTCACTGAAAACTGCCACTGGCCACCAAAAAAAATGTACTACAGGAAATAATCCTAGAAGAGGTCCTCCGGGGAGGGGCAGATCCATTCTGAGCCCTGAATTCCATCAGGGTGACACATGGTATTCTGTAAATTAGTATGCTATGCAGGAAAGGGGCCAAATGAAGCAGTGAGAGAAAGAGCAGTTCTATACTGGGAGGAGCAGCCACCTCCACCCACATTTTGCTGATGGACAAGCCCAGGACAGACGAGGAAATAGTATGGAGAGATAGCGCCACCCAGTGTCGCGAGGAAACTATGTGGCCGGGAATCCAGCAGTCTGCTCAACAGCCCCTGGGACTGATTGATCACCCATTCCAACCCCCTTCGTTGAGGGTGAGCTGTGCCACCATGGGTAGAGGCTTGTTTTTGTGATACATATAACATGCCTGGACATAGTGCACATGTATTTGATTTACTTGTTAGCATCGGTCTGGAAAAAGTAAAGAATACTCTGGGTGACGAAAGTGTTACCCAGCCGGGCGTGGTGGCACATACCTGTAATCCATGCACTCGGGAGGCTGAGACAGGAGGATTATTGCAAGTTCGAGACCAGCCTGGGCTACAAAGTGACCTCAAGGCCAGCCTGAACTGCATAGCGAGACCCTGTCTCAAAAAGACCAAAAGAAGTGTTACCCAAAGAGACTCATTTGCTAGAACTGGACTAAAATTCCAACACTCAAGTTAAAGGGACCCCATCTTTAATTCTCTAAAATAGCTGCTAAATATACAGCAGAAAACTATGATTCAGTGGTTGACGCAGAATATGAAGGGTTTTATTAAATATATACATAAAATGAGCCCAACAGCTATCATCTTACATTAATCCCTTAGGGATATATTAAGTTTTCTAGGTTTATGAATTCCTGGACCATCTTCTACAAGTACTGTGGAATCACAAGGTGAGGGGCAGCCATTTCCATATTTGCTAAACTTCTTAAGATTGTTTGATCAGAAGAGCTCTGGAATGAAAAAAAGGCCTTTGAGGAATTTATAATCAAGACAAATCACGGTGACGGGACAAAGTATCGTGAGAGAGGCTGAATGTGATAAGAACGGAGAGGAAGGAACTGTGTGTCTTAGGAAGCAAATAAACACTCAAAGAATGAGCGACTTTTTACATTTCATGAGGGGGAGCTTGCTGGGTAAAAAGAGATTGATGGTGTTCTTGGCAGAAGGGCACACAGCATCAGCAAAGGTACATAGGACGTTAACAGTATTTAGGGAATCATTTAGAGCTGCAGAATGTCATCTAAGGACAGACAGAACCACTTGTACTTCTGGGTGACTGGTAGCAAGAGGGTACACGCAGTCAATTCACTGATTTGTCAGATTTTTTCAAATTTTAGAATTATTTTTGAAAATAAAAGAGTATCATTCCTTTGCCTGAAATAAAGGAGAGAAATTGTCTGCAGGCATCACAATACAGACCTTGGAATTACCTGTCTCTAGCCCCACTGCATCCATATCCTCAATGCCATTCCCATTCAACACACCCTCACCTTTTCTCTGCACCCCGTAGGGAGGGAGGTACTTGAGCAACCTTTTATTGGGGGGGAGCGTCCTTACTAATGACACTAAATCAAAACTGACAACCACCCATGGAATAAGGAAGCTGTTCCAGTTCATGGCTCCCTGAGGTCCTGACATTGCAGAGAATATGCCCGCTTTAAAGGCACAGAAAACCTCGCTCAAAGGAAGGGGAATTTCTGTAATAATAATGGTGCCCCCATAATATTTTCTGTATCTGCCAAAAATCAAGCCCAACCCATTCACAGTTACCTAGGGAATGGCAGGTAAGTGGAAATGAAATCATTTACCTTTTAGACAAAGTTCCCTCTGCAAATGCATATCCTTGCCCCGTGGTGTGTTGTGCTTGGTCCCAGATCTCCATTGGCAAGCTCTCTGGTGTAATCTCCCAGAACAGCCGGGCTGTGATTGCATTATCAATTATTAAATGCCCATGTTCACTGTAAGGCAGCATTTAATCAAGAGGCATTCCAAAAGGATGCAACAGAAGAGAAGAGGCAAGGGAGGAGGGTGGGAAGGCAGTTTTCATCCTTACATCATTGAACTAAAGAGCCTTGTGGTGCAGATGGAATCCTCCTGTCCTCCCAGACAGGCTGCAGAACGCTGACCATGGCCAAGGTAACCTCTTTCCCTTTATAGCAGGAGATAAATCCAACAGATGTTTTGCACCTGGTGCTTTTATGAAGCATGCCTGTCTCATTGATACGTACTTCCTAATGATCTAAGCCCCTAAATGTCAGAGAAGGCATTCTGGACCTTTACGGGAAAGTTGAATCACCTTGGCATAGTGTCTGTCTACTTATGTAAAGATATATCTTTTCATATGTCTATATTTCTTCAGGATCACTCTAAGGAAACCATTGCAAAGTGAGATTTGTTCTTCCAATAAGAGGTATCTGGATCTTAGAGGGAAAAGTAATGTAAAGCATGGTGCGAGGAGTATTGAAGATAATGCTTGAGAATAATCTTTTGATTATTCTGTTATCAAGTTATCACTCAGTTATCAAGAAGATACTTTTTGAATAGGACTTCTGTGTCTTTCCTTGGTGAACACCCGTACAAGGACCACTCTGAGCTAATCTAAGATCTTCCTTTGTTTCTCAAAGCACCTCTTAATTCGTTTGTTACTTTGGTGGCTGCACTTCAGTGTATGGTTTGTTATTTCTCTTTTCCTACATAACCTGGAGATCAACTTACAAATACATGTTCATTTGAAATGGATTGAAACAGGAGTTTAGCCTGCAGTGATGATGTGATGCGACGGTAGGCAATTTTCAAGCCAGGTGAGATTGAAAATACTGTAGCAAAGTGATCCTGAGGTGACAGTTTTAGAACTGTCTAAATCCTTAGTTTAGTCTTCATACAGAAAGGTTAGTGATGATGTTCTGCCTGGAAGTCCAATTCTATTAAAAAATAAATATAAGAATAATTAGAACAGATAACTCAGTAACAACAAAGAAAGCCAATAGAATTGTCAGAACTAAGACAATGAAAACATTCTTTTAGGGGCAACAGAGCAAAACATGTCTCCAGGATCTGGCCAATGTAAGATCTTTGCTTTTTCGTGTGTGTGTGTGTGTGTGTGTGTGTGTATTTTGTCCTTAGACAAGGTTACCAAGAGTCTTACAAGAACTGACAAATCTTGATGGAATTAAATTGTTGAGTGCTTTTTTAAAAAATCACATTTGCAGGTTACTTTCCCAGAGCTATTTCATCCTTTGTCTTGTGTTTTGATATTTTTATATATGCCCATCTTGTGTATTTCTTATAGTCACAAAGAACAAAGTGTGCTGTGCACTGCTTTAGTCCCTGGAAATTCTGAAGGACAAACAGTTACGGTTCTAAATTAAAGCTCTCAGCTAAATGTAGAAACTATTAAGCTGGGGTGAAGAGAGAGGCAGATTTACGGGCCTGTTCATTTAGCTGTGGTTTTATTTACATCTCTTAAGCTAAGCAGATTTAGGTCTGATTAATTCTGATATGAGAGATACTCTGGAAAGCTCAAGATGGTTTACTTTAAGAAGCGTCTGTCAGCAGCTAAGCACAGGCCCGTCGTCTGTTCCAAACGCATTCATGTAAGAGCATACTCTGCTCCAGAACACAAAGCACAGGCCTGTTGGAATTCTTTTTCTAAGTCAAATTAAATCTGGCTCCAAACCGCTACTCAACAGAGCTGACAGGTTTAATAATGGTCATTTTTTTAGGCCACTCTCTTCATAGGCCAAAAATGACAAAGTGGGGGCTGCAGCCAGAACTGCTGGGGCCACAGTTCTTCTGCTACCGCACATTGTGGCACGGCGCTGCGGAGATGCCCCTTCGAGGACCTCTCCATCGACCAAGGGCTTGGCCCCGGGCTCCATCCCAGTGGTTCCATGATACTTAGCTATCACCTCCCTTTTGAGATCCTGGACTTAGTTCACCTCCTCTCTCAGAACCCATAAGCCCTCTCTCCTCCGCAGAGCCTTCAACAGCCCGAGCCCACTCAGCTCGCTACCTTCTCTGTCCTCCATCTGTACAGCTCCGTCTGCTCCCCTTGGGGTGATGCCATTTGACAGTCACTGGTTGGACACGGCCCCCTTTGCTCCTCTCTAAGGAGTCTAGACTGTAGACAAAGGACACCAATAACTCACTCTGTTACAATAACTAGTTCCATGAGTCAGCACTACTGCCTCCCAGAGAAGACAAAACCAAACGTAATTACCACCGCGAGTGCTCCCGGGCGTTTCCCTCAGCCCTGCAGACCCCAGCCCCCCTGGCTGAGTCACAGTCTGACTGAGGTTATTGCTCAAACCACCCCCAATTTAATAGGCACTGCAGGAGTGAGTGTGTAATGTGCAAAGCAGTGCACCAGATGCTTTTGGGAAGACAGAACTGTAAAGGACAGGTCTGCTCCCTGGGGCAATTTGGAGTCTCAGGGGAGGGAAGACAGAGCCACAGATAAATGTGGAAAAGAAGTACCATGGAGAAGTGAACACCAAGTCCTTGAATCTCTGCACAACCGCACTCCCCATGCAAGGTGCAGGTGAGGGAAACTTCCTGAAGCACATGGGGCTCGGGGTGAGCTGCAAAGGGGAGGATTTCAATAGGCAGAGACTGGCCAGCAGCAGGATTTGCTGCAATTCACTTTCATTCTCTCTGGCTGCCTCTGGCCACCTGCAGTGATGATTGGTGGCTACAGGCAAATCCATCACTGCTGCTCAGAACACCTGCTGCCTGTGGAGTCCTTCTGGGGTCTTCCCCAAAGGCACACACATGCATTTTCCCTAGTGTTTGCCAGTCAGAGGCCAGTTCAGTCTGACTTGCGCATCTCTCATCATGATGTGTGCCATCTGGTGCACCACCTTTATCCCCTCTTCTCTAGATTGTGGGTCATGCCCACAGTCCAGCCCTGTCATCATTCCATCTGTGCAAATCACTACCGCTTTCTGTAGGAACCACACAAGGTCCAACTTCAATCAGGCCACTCAGCTGAGCTTCGGGAGAAAGCTCTCAGACCTGGTTCTGCCTGCTGCGCTGAAGGCAAAGGAAGCCCATCCACACTTCAGGGAAGCTCTGAAATCAGGCCCTCCAGCTCCCTCCCCATCCTCCTGTGTTCTCTGTGTTGCAGATGGAACTCCCGAAGGGCTCCTCTGGTCAGCGGACATTCGTATCTGCCATCCTCAGCATGCTATCACTCAGCCTTTCCACAACATCCCTGCTCAGCAGCTACTGGTTTGTGGGCACACAGAAGGTGCCCAAGCCCCTGTGCGGAAAAGGTCTGGCAACCAAGTGCTTTGACATGCCATTGTCCTTGGAGGGCAGCGTCACCAACACATCAGCCCCGGAGGTGGTGCAATACAGCTGGGAGACTGGGGATGACCGCTTCTCCTTCCTTACCTTCCGAAGTGGCATGTGGCTATCCTGTGAGGAAATCATGGAAGAACCAGGTAGCCCTCTCACCCCATCGACCTGATTTGGCTTGTGGGGGGGAGTGTGGGGGCACTTTTTCTGTTTTTATTTTTTTGCAGGGGGATGGAGCAGGGCTCTTATGCAGGCAGGAAGCCAGTTAGGGCATCTTGAGCTTGGGTGGACCCAGCTGTAGTCACATCCTTCCACCGGCTTCCCTGCTCAGGACCTTCCCCTCAGTACTGTCCCTTCTCCACAGCGCCTTTAACAAGGGAACCACTTGGGCTGTCTCTTCTGCGCTCTTCACTAGACTCTCCTGGCGTGTTTGGGACTCTTGTTTTTTAATTGTTCTTTGGGTTTTGTTGTTGCTTTGTTTTGTTTTTTAGCAAAGGCCCAACCTTGAACTCCCACGATCCTCCTGCCTTACCCTGAGGCAGTAGCTGGGATTCTAAGTGGCTGAGATTACAGACAAACCCCACCACTCCCAGTTCTCCTTGCTTGTTTAAAATAGTGTTAGCCTAGGGCTGGAGATGTAGCTTGAAGTCTGGTGCTTGCTTAGCCAACGTGAGGCCCTAGGTTCGTATGCCTCGTACTGCAAGAAAGGAAAAAGCATTGCCTTCAATTTAGAACCTTTACCTCTGGAGAACTTTCCTTCTGTACAGCTGGAACTGCTCCTCTGGAATGGCTGCTTAGAAAGAAAACAAGGACAGAAGACTACTGTAGAGAAAGTCCCAGGGCCACCTTGTATGAGTAATTACATTCTTTGTTTTCCTTCATGTCTACAGGTTTTGACTTTTCTCATTTGTGAGCTAAAAGGATCAGAGTAGAGCGTCTGCAAAGCCTCTCCCCCTCCCTCTAAAAGCATCTTCCCATCCTGAGGGACCACTACAATGTACAAGGTTAAGGGAGTTGTGGCCCGGGGAAGGGCCTGAGGGTTCCTCAAGGGGCCGCAGACAGATTTCCCAGGCCCCGCCACACTGCAGACACTGCGCCAGTGTCCGCCGGTGGATATGTATTCCGCAGGCTGGAAGGAACAAGGCTGAGGACTCCTCTTCCTCTTCCCAGCTCAGTTTTTCAAGGTCACCTTGTGGCCTGGGAAGTGTCTGGTGGTGACAGTTCCCTAATGCCCAGAATCACTTTCAGTTTGAAATCCGCTACTTCCCTCAAACTAGTCTAAGGGGAAAAGGAGATAGAAGAGAAATGAAAATGCGTGTCTGTGCTTGCGTTTATGTTTATTACTATGCAGCTCAGCACTGCTCCAGCCACTGTCCTGGAGCAATGTAGAGCCATTTTTCCCCGGGGTCCGGTGGCAGCATAAGGCATTCATCAGCACCTCTCCGGTGCTCTTCCTGAGAAAGGAATCGGGGACTTCAGCCTGGGCCTGCATTCTTGGGAAAACAGTGTCTTCTTCCGGGAAAGGCGGAAGAAACCAGTCTGATGCCTCCTGCCTCTGCCATTCATTCATTCATTCGAGCATTCTTTCCTGCTTTCAAAACGAGACATCTACCGAGTCCTGGAACAGCAGGGGGTGGGGCTGCCCAAGGAAGGGCCCCCACGGAGTCGCCCGTGTGTTTCAGGGGAGAGGTGCCGAAGTTTCCTTGAACTCACACCACCAGCCGAGAGAGGTGAGAAAGGACTACTGGAACCACCGGCGCTGCAAGGCCTGTGTCACGCCACTCTCCGATCTGGAGGGTTGACGGAGCCCGCCCCCCCCCCCCCCCCACCTTCCCTCGGGGCTTGCGGCAAGTATGTGCTCAGTAACCAGCGTGGGTACCTCTGAGCGGGCCTCTGCATCTAAACTGCGCTGTGACCTCTCCTTTCCTCTTCTGGGTCCCAAGGGGTGACGCGAATTCCTCCTAGAGCTGACTGTCCTTCACAGGTAGGAATGCAACACGTGAACGGCAGAGCTCAATACAGTTCACGAACAGAAAACCACCAAGACCTCCGGCTGGCGCTCCCTGCCAGGAAACCATGTTGAAAAGTTTCGGCTTCTTCTCCCATTTTTATTTTTATTTTTTTTAATGAAAGAAGCAGAGGGAGGAGGGAGGGGAGAGAAAAGACACAAAACTGATTTTCCCAAAATTAAGTAAAGAAAACGAAAGACAAGAGTCATAACTAGCCAAGCTATATTCCATCAGGATTTACGGAAATGGAGGCAATATTTTTAAATCACAAATTTCCCTAAGTGTGTTTACAGCCCATGTTTACTTGACCACCTGCAGGGTGACACTGTTTCAGCTTTGTCTCATTCTCCTTTTCTCCCAGACCTCTGGGCTTCTGACTGGTCCAATCTGTTTCTCCTCCCGGTTTCCAACAGAGATCCTCTGGTTATCGCTGGGCGCCCAGATCATCTACATTGGACTGCAGTTCATCAGCTTTCTCCTGCTACTAACGGACTTGCTGCTCGCAGGGAACCCGGGCTGCGGGCTCAAGCTGAGCGCCTTCAGCGCCATCTCCTCTGCACTATCGGGTGAGTGAGCCCCGAAGCAGGAGGGGCACTGGCTGGAGAGCTAGGGTCCTTGTCCTTCAGGGCAGAGAAGAGGAGCCTAAAGGCTGGAAGTAGGAGACACAGGGCAGGTACCTTTCTTTTTTATTAGTATATTGTGTGATACATGATAAATATTCATTGTGGGGAATTGGTACATAGACATATCACATCTTGATCGGGCATTTTTCATTTTAAATTGAAATAACGTGAAGTTGTTTATTGGATCGTTATGTTCTTCACAAAAGGATCTGCCTCTAGGTTGCTTTCTTTGCAAGCTTTCCCAGTATGGAAAGCCTCTCGCTGGTGGCAGCCACACAGCTTTTCAAGACAGTCTGGGCCAAAGTGAAAGACGTGTGTGAGGAGGAAGGCCAAGCGAGGGAGGAGGTCAAAGGGAGCACTAGCCCTGATAGAGCACTCAAAAGCTCTGTCCGCGTCACGCAGGAAGTCTGGGGTGACCGCTGCAAAGACAGTGCACTCCAGACGTCCCCACAACAGAGCAGTCACCCAGGACTGGAGGGAAGGGTACAGGCGGCCCCGACAGAGGCTGCCGTGAGGCAGTGGCTCCAAAAGCATCTTGCAGCCTTTCCCTAATGCTATACCTTCCTGTTCCCACCGAAGGCCTCCTGGGGATGGTGGCCCACATGATGTATTCACAAGTCTTCCAGGCCACTGCTAACTTGGGTCCGGAAGACTGGAGACCGCATGCCTGGAATTATGGCTGGGCCTTCTAGTAAGTGAGCATCATTCCCTGGACCTTTTACCTCTTCCCAGCCAAGTTTCCTTCAATTTTCTACTCTCAGCTTCACATTCACTTCCCTGTTCCCCTGCTTTCTCTTCATCCTTCCTCTGGAAGTCTGTCATCAGGGTGTCCGTTCTTTTTCTTGCCTTTGAAAGGGGTATGGCACATTCTCTGGCTTGCGATGGCATGGTCTTGTGCAGCCCTTCCTTCCTTCCTTCCTTCCTTCCCTTGTTTTTTTGCCTTTGGTTTTTATTGCTGTTATTGTTGCTTGGGAGGGGAGATTCTGAGACAGGGTTTCACTGCATATTTCAGGCTGAGCTCGAACTTGCTTATATAGCCCAGGCTGGCCTCGAACTCATGGTGATCCTCCTGCCTCAGCCTCCCAAGTGCTAGGAATATAGGCGTGCACTATCACGCATGCCATCCGGGCTTTTTATGGCAGGGGGCTGGGGGTCGGGGGGTCCTTTCTTTGGTCTTTCTTTTCTTTCTTTTCCTTTGCAGTATTGGTGATTGAGCCCAAGCTCTGCCCACTGAGTTACATTTCCAGCCCCTTTGTTTTGGTGCCAGGAATTGAACTCAGGACCTTACACTTGCCAGGCAGGCGCTGTACCTCTGAGCTATATCCCTGATCCCCATTTTTAAATTTTTTTTGAGGCAGGATCTCATGAAGTAGCTAAGTCACCCAGGCAAGGCTCAAACTTGTGATCCTTTCTCAGCCTATCACAGTGCTGGTTTTTCAGCTCACAGCGGTAGCTGTTGCTTCTTCACCTGCTATGTATGTTGTCCTATAGAAATGGGATGATTTTCTCTGGCTTATGGAAATGATGCTTTTTTATATACATTTTATGAGTCCAAGGTACTAGAGAAATGAGTAATTAGCCTTAAAATTTAGATTGAATTCCAAGAGTAACTACTACTTCCCGCTTTATTCTGTTTCTACCCAGCTGTATTAGAGATGAACTTCCCACCCACAGAGATTCTCTATTTAAAGAACTAAGGGGTCAGTCATTTTAAACTTTTCTTAGAGAAAGCAGCTACCACGACAAAACACACACACTCCACCCCGACACTGACTTTAAGAGCTCCTCCACCTTCTCCTGTGAAAAGCCCTTCTCTTCACTCACTGGGAAGCTGCCAACCTGGATTCTCATGAACTGCCCGGGGCACGTGATATGTGCATTGACAGCACAGAGCAGACAGTGCTAGGCTCGTTTGCACTGGCATGGAGGCGGCACACACACCGACCTGTGTCTGGTGCAAGACCCTGCGCCTTTTCCTCATGGTGCCTTTCCTCATGGTGCTGTGTGTGCCCTTTGGATCAGGGGTCTTCGTTCTACTCTCCCTCCACTGCATCAGCCTAGCATTTCCCCAGCCCACCATTTCTCTTCAGGCCCTCGGCACCGCATCTGGGGAGCTCGGGCTGCAAAACATCCACCAGGAAGTCACCCAGCCTGAAGCTGCCTCGTTTTTTCAGAGGCAGCAGATGGGAACATCCAGTACAAGCTGTGGCCTGGCTTTAACCATCCCTTGGCCTCATGACAGCCCTGCTAACCTCACAAAACTTCCTGCTCCCTGAGCTTCCCAGAATCACAGGGAGACTCAGGGGTTTCCTGTTCCAAGTTTTTAGGAATGTGTTTGATATGGTTCCCTAGCGTGTCTTTGTCTTTCTTGATTTCCTCCAGCTTCTCTTAACCTCCAGCTTCTCTTGGGGCACCCATTATAAACTACCTTAAGCCAAGAACCACACTCTTTCCAGAATAAGCAAATAATTCCCTCAGATTTGTAGTAATGTTTTCATGAATGACTCTCAAAGGTGCAACTCTGTGGACCCTGCGACTGCTCAGTTCAAAATAAAGGAGGGTAAAAAAAAGGGGGGGGTTCTTCTGGCACCTCAGTGAAGGTGGGGGAAGTCTTTGGCAGGGTGGGGGTGGGGTGAGAAAGGGAGAGGAAGGGGATCAGGGAAGAACTGTGGAATCATGGAGATTTTACAAGGGTAACTGCAGCTGTGGGAAAAGGATACATATATATATATGTACATTTCACTTACATGTACAATACAGGCACAGCACAACTCCACTGAATTCCTTGTAGTTTTTGTTCTGCAGGGTTCTGTGCCCCTTCTCTTCTCCCCTCCCTCCCTCCACCTCCTCTTCACTGCTCCCGCCCCCACCGCTGTGTGCTGAGAATGGAACCCAGGGCTTTGCCTATGCTAGGTAAATGCTCCACCTCTGAGCTACAGCTACAGGCTCATTTATTTTTTCTTTCCCAGTACCGGTGATTGACATGAGTCATGCGCACGCTAGCAAAGGGCACGGCCACTGAGAGACACTCTGAGGCACACTGGTTCTTCACCCGAAATGGGGTGGAAGGCGGCACACTCAGGCCCCCAAATTCCCAAAAGGCATCAGCTTAGTGGGAAGGGATAATGGCATTTTTCTTTCAAGAAAGTCATGCTTTTTCTGTCCCTCTTTTGTGTTTGCCCCTAGCACAGCCTGGGTTTCCTTCACCTGCTGCATGGCATCAGCTGTCACTACCTTCAATACATACACCAGGCTGGTGCTGGAGTTCAAGTGCAGGCACAGTAAGAGCTTCAAAGAAAATGCGAGTTGCCTACCCAATCACCACCGGTGTTTCCTCCAGCAGCTGTCACGTACAGCCCACCCAGGGGGTCCTTTGACCTGCTACCACCAGTACCACAATCAGCCTGTTCACTCTGTCTCAGAAGGTGTTGACTTCTACTCAGTGCTACAAGATAAGGCGTTCCCGCAAGGCTCCCGCCCTGAGCTGAAAGAAGTGGCTGAGTCATCTGTAAAGGAAGAGCAGTGCTAGGAGTTAAGTGGGTTTAGAGAGCAGGCTGAGTCCTACCTTATGTGGTTACTTGTTATCAACATCTGCTTAAGCCAAAGTCTGTCTCTGAGTGGTTTTTAGAAGCTAAGAACAGGGGTATCTTGAAATACATGTCCTCAGCGGCATGGCCACCAGCCCTTCTCCCTCACTGTATCCACCCCCTGTATCTCCTACATCCAGAATTCTCTTCTCATCCTTCGCTGATTGCTTACGTGCCATGTTCTGGGCTAAACAATGGAGATGAAAGGAAGAGTGAAATACAGTTCCTGCCTCTAAGGGTCTTAGAAATCTGGCAATTGGATATTCTCTCTGGAAAAGAGAAAAATGGGAGTAAGCAAATTAACAAGTTTGACTAGGGCTCAGCAGTCCCTGGTGCACTGGGGTCTTTTCCTGAAGTCACAGCTTGGAAGATGGAAGTGCCACTGGGTGCTCTGATAGGAAGGACAGGTGTCCTCCACACTGCCTGCTACAGAGTCCCACACCCACATCGCAAGCACCAAGCAAAGTGCTAGTAAACATTACCCCAAAAGCCCCTAGATGGGTGGTGTGGTACACAAAGGGTTCTACAGCCCACAAGGTTAGGTTCACTTCTAGAAATGGCCTACAAAGGCTGCTCAGATGGAACTGTGGTGCTCAGAATCAGACCGGGGCTTTTCCAGTGAACCAGGCCAGGGCAGAGGCTCCTCTCTGGATGCCACCTGCTCTCCCTCCTGAGAAGCTCGCCCTCCTCTTTCCTCCACACAGAATCCCATCCACCCACACATCTTTCTTCCCTAAGAGGAAGCAAACCAACCTCGATGGCAAGAAGAGCAGGAATGACACACAAGTACAGTCCGGTACATGGTATTTATTTGTTCTGTAATGGTTCACATTTTAAATAGTGCTTTCGGACAACAGACCAGCTGGCTCTCCTTTCATGTGGGCAGTAAGGACAGCAATTCACATTCACGAGGTTAGTGGGTAGAACCATGCCACACACTTGAGGGCTAGTGAGGATCCTGCCTAGCAGAGGGAAGGGTTTGCAAGGGAAGGAAATGGAGATCGAGCGGAGAAACCCCTTGCATTTCTAGAAGTCATTACTGCCGCTAAGTAGTGGTCCAGCTGGCTCAGCTACAAAGCCTGAGTCTGGGGTGGGAAGAGAAAGGAGCGCTTCCTGTCTTGGACATCTGGGCTGCGTAGCTGCCTGCGAGGAGCGGGTGGTTTATGGGCACATTTGACAAGAGACCAGCACCCGCATCAGTCAGGTGAACCTCTCTCGATCTTCAGTATTCCTTATACCCTTCTGTACTAGCTTCACGATGAAGTAAACCTAGAACTTTCATTGTGTTTACCAAGGAGGGACTCAAACTTGCAGAACAGAGTTTTTAAGAGATAGAATTCAGTTACTCTATTTTCTAGATTCCTTTTATCTGTGTCTGAGACTTAACCTGCATACACACACAGTCCTCTGTCCAAACAAATCCCACCCAAACAGATTTTCAATAAACAATTTTGTATTTTCTTCCCGCCTATGCTGGCTGGCTTCCCAGAAAGCCTCAACATGGTACAGAACACATTATGCCTGAATGGCTCAGCCAAGCCATAGGACCACTACCATTTTGGGGCTTCGGTCCACTGCACATTAGTCCTGAGAACTATAACCTAGGCCAATGTTGGCAAACTTACGCCATGTATGTCACAGCAGGCTGTCTGTTGTTATTGAAAGCTCTCAAAGGTTTGCCATCACTGTGATCCCAGACCCTTACACCCAAGTAGATTCAAATGCCTGGAAAAGAATCTGAAGTGAAAATATCCATACTTGGCGTATCTTTTTAACTGTTCTACTGAAGTCAAGCTGGACCCACAACTTCTAAAGTGTTGAAAGCAAATATGCTTTCATGGTCTTAAGACAGAGGTACCCAGAAACCCAGTAAGGCCAATCCATAGGCCAGACAGTGTGCAAGCCAAACAATATACCTACTTGCATCTATTGCTACCAATCCCCTGTTAATATCTATCAGTGGGCAATTAATAGATATCCCTTGAAATGTGGAGTTCATCATTTTTCTGGACTCTCTTGATGAACACAAGGTAAAAAGAAACAAGACCAAGAAGGAAGAAAACCTGATTTTCACTCAGGGACGATCTATCAAAATTACTCAAGCAGAAAAGCAGGTTTTTTTTTTTTTTCACCAGCTACCACTGGATTTTCTGCTATACAGACAATGGCCTAGAAGTAACAAATTTATACAGAAGAACGGGGAAAGTAAGTGATAGAAATAATTGTAAAGAACTTAATCATTTAAAAATTTATAGTATTTACATAAGAATCTTCTCGAAATACCATGCTTCAAAGGCTCTGCGAGGGAAGGGGCAGGGCAAAATGGCTGCATACTGGGCTCGTAGCCAAATCGTCCAGAAACAAACCCCGGAATGAAGAGAAAGCAAAGTGAGAGGAGGCAGGGAGGGCGGAAAGGGCGCGGCGTCCTGGGCCTGACTCCGCCCTCTGAGGTGCAGGCAGCACGCACTCGTGCCCTTCGGACATTGCTGCCGGGACAGGGGTCATGACTGGCAGCGCATGGACCTGGGCGGAGGTGAGTCACACAACTGCTACTACTGCTCCCCTTCCGGTGGGACCAGGACTACCCTCAGAGCCACTTAAAGGCAGGACGGCTGGGGAAGGAAGAGATGAAAATGCTGGAGGGCACCTCTGTCCTCCCCGGGCAATCCTTCACTGCTGTCGACAGCTCAGATGCAGCCATGGTACGGGCGAGAGAGGGGTGACCCTCAAAAGCACAGGCAGGCCATCTGCGAGTCTCAAGGTGACCAAACCACATGGCTTTCCAGAGGACAAGAAATAAGATCCCTGAAGCTTAGGGCATGTATGGAAATAATCTCACCACAACACCAAAATATATATATATACACACAGCATAATGCAAAACAAAATATGTCCTAGGTATAGGCTTTACTGGATTTCCCAGCAACAGTTTATAAATTATATGTACAAAAAAACCCAAACAAAACACCTAGAAGATTCACATTTCCAAACTATCCACGCAGAGTTCCTAGAGGGGGTTAATGTGGGGACTGGAAAGGTGGTGTGATACCCCCGCCAAGCAGGTCATGTGTTATCACAGCTCCAACAGCCTTCCAAAGTGCAAAGATCAATCGTGTGGAAGTGCTTAGACAAGGCCGAAGTCTTCCTCTCGCCAAAGAATTGCTTTTACACTGACAGCAGAGAGAAGGGACCCACTCTTGTTTGCTTCTGAAACTGAAGATTCCATTAGATCTGTGGGAAAAGGGAGAAGTGTCAACGACTTTGTATTTCTTCATGTTAGAAATTTTCAAAGAAATGAGGGAAATCTAAAGGTCAGACTACTGCTACATTTTCCTGCCTTCTCATTCAGCCCCACTAGTGTACCTCCCTCCAGAAAGGCCTGGAGACTTTGTCCTCCTTCAGTGATAAGCTCTTGAGCTTTGAACTAGATCAGAGTATTTCAGGGAAGGGTCGGTCGGAAACAGACATTAGCATTTTCAGCAAGGTAATTCTTTGTAGTATGCAACTGCTGTGAGCCCTGCATGATGTCAGCATCCTTGCTGGGCCCTACCTTGAAAATACAAGAAGGTTCCATCCACCCGCCTCACTGGACAATAAAAACCATGACCCCACATTTCCAAATTCCACTAAGGGTTGACACAGCCATTTCCATCTGAAAACAATTAACTCAGAACCCTTTCCGCATGGCCAGGAAGTACCCTTGGGAAATAGTACTGGTCTAAACTGACTGGTTTTTAATACTCATCTACTCAAAAATGCTCCCCATGCTCCCTAAAGACCAAAGCTGGCATTTGTAGTGTTTGTCCCAAGCCTTCAAGAGTAACCACGCATCTCAGAAGGTATCCACCTGGTAGGAAGAATCCACAAACTTTATCCTAGAGAGGAATCTTCGCAGCTCTCCCCTGCCGATTTTGGGGGTGGTCTCCTTCAACTGGACCATCTGGCTCTCCATCAGTGCCCACCGAAGGCTCAGCTTGCTGACCACCACGGGTGCAGGATGCCCTTCGGGGCTTGGGACCGTTGTCCTGGTGACATAAAAGGCATCTTTCCAGAGGTCATTGATTCCAACTGAGGAGAAATAAAAAGGAAAGCCTCTAAGGACAGACAGCTTCCACTGTAGGAGATTCTGTTCAGCAACATCCATTCATTCATTCACACATTAATGCATATAGGAACTTTACTGAGCACCTAGGGTGCAGGGCTAAGAGACTGCATGCTGGCAGATTGCCTCTTCCTGTCTGTGCACCTTTACTGCTCTGAAGCTATGTCCCAGAAAGCCCCAACTCAGCAAATGAGAGAACACGCCCACTACGACAAACATTCTGTAGAAAAATGAACCAGATTAGAAAGCCCAAGATCCCTGGATTGCCAGGGCATGGTCACATAAGCTCTTTACCTCACCAGTGTTGGCTTTTTTAGTCTTTTTTTTTTTTTTTAAATTTTATTTTCAGCCAGGGTCTCACTAAGTTGCCCGGACTGGATTTGAACTTGTGATCCTCCTGACTCAGCCTCCCAGAGTGCTAGGATTACAGGTGTGTACCGCCATACCTACTTTTGCTTCCTCTTTAAAATAGTGGTTATAATAAAAATGGTCTCTCAAGATTCTTATTACTATTATTTAATATTATTCAACATTCCCTGAACATTTTGCTTTGCTAATATTAGAAAGGCAGCTTATTTAGATCAATCAGAGAATTCTGCACACTGACATGACACATGCAGCCTGTGGACAGCCGGCCTGAGTGTTCCGGGTCAGCTATTTCTCCCACTGCTTCAACCAGAGGCAAGGAAGTTTGGAAGTGGCAAGGACTGGAAAGCCATAAAGGAGATGTGGCCAGACCCAGCTTCCCCTTCCCTGCCCCCAGCAGGAACAGCAGTTGCCCGAGGCCACATCTTTGAAGAGGAGGCCAGCAGATACCGCACAGAAGCAGGCAGCAGTGGCTGAGTTTCAAGTCCTTGGTTTCCTGCCCTAAGGGTCTCTCATATGTGGCCCCAATTCTGCTTTACAGTCTTACTTGGATAAACACATACAGTACAACACTTCCAACTGTGGTTATCAGTAATCAAATTATGGGCATTTTTTCTTTTCTCCTTTTTCTCTTGAATCTAGTGTACAATGACTCTGACTTCTATGCAGTGTAGCATTGTTTACTATTCAAAAAGCTCCAGTAAGCCAATGCCCTGAGAAACTATTCTACTTCTGTCGTGTCCCTTAGTTCCATATTGTATGCCCTTAAGAGGTTAAAAAAAAAAGAAAAACTAAGAAAATGATAACTTAGTCCTGCATGTCTTAGCCACTGGCACAGTCCCAGCATAGAGGCTCAGTAAATGTCCCCCCATCTGGGAGCCTTTTAGAATGGCAATATCCCTACCTCCAGGGGCTCTAGAGAAAATGCCACTGCTCTTACTTGAGCACAGCCCTTTCCTTAACGAGGCAAGGGCCCCTCCACACGCAGCCACTGCACAGTCTTCCCTTGTCCGTGCACACGGACCCCCATCGCAGGGACTCACCCTCTGAGGCCGTCACTGTGCCTGTGGCATTGGACAGGTCTAGCAGGATGGACGGGAAGGTTGGATGCAGGAGGTAAAGGTGGTAAAGGCTGGGTGGATCAGCTCCTAGGATGACATCCTGACAATAAGCCACAAAAAGGAAGAGCAAAGGTAACTCTACATTCCCGCACATGACAGGAGAAATGGGCAGAGAACAAAGTGGTGGTTACTCATTCCTCTTGGGTGCTCAATTCTGCTTCCCAACTGCAAGGACGTGTTTGAAAGAAACTCCCATACAGGAGATACGTTATTTCAAAGAGCTCAAAACACTGACTCATCACTAACCTCTTCAAATCACTATGTATAGCTAGAAAATGCTCTTATAAGAGAAAAAACAAAGAAAGGAAATGTGCATGCCCCAAGAGGAATACGCTGTAGAGAACAACACTCCTGCCTACAGGAGAACTAGGGTACTGATTCATTCCTTTCAGCAGGTGGGGCTTTGTAGAGAGAAAAATCTACTGAAAACACAGTGTGAGGTAAAGATCTTTCATTTTACTGGATGTCAAAGCCAACTGCAAGAAATAGGTTAAAATTTACAAAAATCTTATCAGTTTCTGACATAAGCAGATTATTGATCAGGCACAAACAAAGCAATTATAAATCCAAAATTCCAAGGCCTAAGCACCAGGCCTCCAATAGAGCCACCAGAAGCAGTGCAGCCTCTGTGAGGGGTAAGCCGTGGCAGGGACACACATGTGCAGCCATGGAAGGAAAAGCTGGCTTAATTAGGAGAAATGAGGGCAGGAGCTCCCAAGCTCACTCCCACTGCAGGCCCACAAAGCAGCAGAGTACATCTCCACACACCCAAGTATGCAGGGACAGATCCCTGGCTCCACTCAAGTGGCCAGAAAATAGCCAAATGCCTTGCTCACTGCCTATAGAACAAAGCTCAAAACCCATAGTATGAAAAGCGAAGTTTTACACTATTGAAACCTCCCTTCTCCACACTTTAACTGCAATTATTTACTGCCCACCTATGCTTCCAGAATGTCTGATTATCACTCTCAAGGCCCGCTTCCCTTTGCTTCTTTACCCACCCATTGCCAACCTTATCTCCCACTCCCCCAGACTGTCTAACCACTCTCATGTCCACATATCAAAACACTTCCTATCCTCAGATCCCCGATGTGGACGCCACTTCTTCGCAAAAAGTCCCCCAGTCTCCCCAAGAAAAAGCAGTATCGCACCACTTTTGTATGTCCATCTACACATCTTACCTCCAGGAGCACATTTGTAACATGCCCTTGTGCTGCTATTTATAGAAGCTCATATTTGAGAGCCATCTGGTCTAATCCCCTCATTTTAATTACAGGAGGAAACCAGGAAATTAAAATGTTAGGTAAACTGCCTGTGGCCACATGTTAGGACATGGTAGAGCTATAATCTAGGTTTTACGTAAATTTGATTCTCAAAATAAGGGAGTAGATTAGCACCTTTATTAATGGATTAAGGACATGAGGCTCAGAAATGTTAAATAACTTGTCAAGAGAGCACACGGAGATGAATCCAGGACTCAGCAGGCATCAGGCTCCCCCAACCCTGGGCCATCTGCCATCTCCAGAGGGTCCAGACTGCTTCCAATTACCCTTAGATCCCTACAAACAGCTCAGGGCCTGCCACACAGTGAACACTGGGTGGAAGACATGTTGCATGGAACAAAGGTCGGGGGCAATGCTTATGAAAGGCTCCTGGGTGGCACCCTGTTTGGTCAGCCCTACTACAATACTGCAGTACAACACACGACACATCTTAACATCTGCCTTCTAGGTGCTGGGCCTTCTCCTCCACAACTCCCCCAGCTGATCACTCCGCTGAGCCCAATCTATGCTCCTCCCCAACAGCTCTGCCTCGCAGCCAGTACCCACGTCTGCAGGCTCTTCTTTCATCTCAGAGCTCCATCCTCACAAGAGACTTTGTCTGCCTGCTCCGCACCAATTGCACTGACTTCTCCTCAACAACTGCAGCACGTAGGAGTTATCTGTAAATTTGGGCCTCGTCTCTTGCGAGGACTTTTTACTCTTCATCCAGCCTCCCACTGTTGGTTGTCAGTAGTCAGAGGCTCTGGTCAGTGTTTACACTCTTGGCAAAAAGGCAAAGATGGGAAGTATGGCCCCTGCTTTTCTCATGGAAATACTAATTTGTTTCCACCCCCACCCCTCAGAAGACGACTGGTCAAATAACCATCTAGAGACCCCAGTAAGCTCCCGAAGAGCTCCTGGCATGGGACACAGTAAAAGAGGGATCTCCCAGGCTCACTCACAGAACTGGGAGGTGCAGCCGACAGCCCTTCTGCCCAAAAGAGGAAGACAGACTTCCGGTCCGAAGTCACTGCTGAGGTGGTCGGGGTTTCTTTCATGTGACACGGAGCGCTGTAACTCCAAATGATGGAGCCAGAGTCACCATCCACCACCATCATCTGCAAGGGAGAAGACAGCGAGTGTGGCCGGAGACCGCACAAAAAACAAAATGAAAAGAGACCACCAGAGATATTCAAATAATACACATACAGTCCTCCCAGGGTATTTGTAGGGGAGCTCCCCACGGACACCCAAATCAGTGGATGCTCGATATGTGGTATCGAGCAAATAGGTATTTGCATATAACCTATGCACATCCCCCTGCACATGTAAAACGTCTCCTAATATAACACATAATATAACTGCTGTGTAAATAATTGTTACACAGAAAATAGTGATGATAAAAAGTGTGTATTCAGTGCAAATACTGATGTGAATTTTCATTTTACCCATTCAGCTAGACTTTGAGCTCTTTGAAGGAAGAGATCATATTTTAGGTTCTTTTTAATCTACACAAGGCTGAGCACAGAGCTGGGCACAAAGTACATACTTTATATATGCTTTAATTTGTGTCCCAGGTTTGTTTTTTTTTACCTTTTTCATCCCAGCTACTTCCTGCGTCTGCAGAAGGAAGTCCAATGTCTGATCATCAGTGAAATACCCAGGAGTTGGCTGGCTGCGGGCAGGATGAGAAGCAGTGACAAGAAAGGAAAACAAGGAGTTCCCACCCTCCCTTCTTCTGCACCAGTCACAGATATCAAGCAGTTATTTACATAAGTTTTAAATATAGGAAAATGGACCGAAATAGGAACTGCCAACCTGCGCAGGCCTGGGAGACTCAACGTCCAGTAAGGTGTAAGGTTCTGCCCTCGAAGCAGAACCAAGCCTTGTCTGGTTGTAATCAGGAGGTTGCTGCAGTTAGAATCAGGCATCTGCACCATCTGGAGTAGCTCCACACCGTCACTGAGTTAAACAAGACCCCAGCAACAGTTAGTTTTTAGCATAGATAAGTTTCCAGAATCCATTTATTTTGGCCTTTTTTCTCACTGTACATATGTCTCCATATACATTCATTGGTCCTGCAGTATCTGTGGGGGATTGGATCCAGGACCCCCTTTATATACTAAAATCCACAGATGTTCACATCCTTACATGCAGCAGCATAATGTTTCCATTGCCTACATCTTTCTGTGTACTTTAAATCACCTCTAGATTATTTGCAATACCTAGTGCCATGTGAATGCTATGTAAATGGTTCTTATACTAAACTTCTTAGGGAACAATGACAGGGAAAAAAGCTGACGCATGTTCAGTGCAGACACAATTTTTTTTCCCGCTATTTCTAATTTGAAATTAGCTGAATCCACAAATCTGGAGCGCACAGGTACGTAGAGACAACTGTAGTCTCAAACCCATTTCCAACTTTGTCTTATGAAGTGGACCCTGTGCTGGCTGTTCCCATTCAACCTGTTCCTTACCCTCTTCCTCACCCCTAGAAAATACAATGCAAGTTCAAAAGGAATGCATAAGAAATACACTACGGCCCCAATGTCTCTTACACTGGATACACTGGAAAAAGTAACACAACCAAGGACACTGGCATGGAAAACAGACAGAGGCTGAGACAGAGGCCTAATATTGTCAGTAAGCTTGGCAGTAACTACTGGCACACACTTATTTCTTCCTCTAATTGCTGGGACTAGTTGATTTAATTCCTGTCAAATTCACTGAAACAACATGATAATTCCTTAGAAAATGGTTTGAAAGTTCTGGTAGAAAATACCAAAATCATTACCCAAACTTGGTTAAATGGGTAAAAATGGACTACATATAATTTGACTATCCTTTTAGTCAAGAAATAAGTAAGAAAAAGTAAAGTTTCATGGTCATAATGCCTGCTTCTGTCAAAATGATTCTTCAACTAACAGAAAAATGTAGGGAAAGAGTTGGTTGGTGACATCTGTACAGCTTTACAAACCATCATTTTAAATAAATCTATCTTCCTATCTTGGCATTGACTGAGAACTCTAATCAAATTTCCTTCCCTGAAATCTATATGAGAGGATAGTGCAAAGCCACTAACACATAGACACTAACACCTTATGTGACCAGGAAAAGAAAATTTCTTATTCATATCTCCCAGATCAGAAGATGGTTTAAGGGTAGCATTGCTTCCCTTGGATCCCTGTCCACACATTCACTGGCCCAGCCAAGCTGAAGAGTCGCCACAGCATGTGAGCTCACAGACCTCACTGGGACCGAGGACAGGTGCCTGCCCTACCTGTATATGTCAATGAGCTCGGACAGGTTGACGGATCTCCGTTTCTCCCATTCTGGCTCTTCTATCTGCAGAGAAGGTGGTGAGCTGTCTCGATTTTGGGCCTGAACAAAAATGTCCCGCAGGGCGACAGCTTGTATATTTCCTAGCACCACAGGAAGAACCAACACTGAGCAGTTGAATTTAATAGAATATCCTAGGGGAGGGGTTTGAACTAAAGATAGTCCAATCAGATGGATCTAACAGAACTGTTCAGGATGGTCCCACACGCAGTGGGTGGGGAAGTGGGTAAGTGGGTGCTGGACCGAATCTCCTCTCTAGAGAAGGCAGCAAGGGAAAGTGGAGTTAACCACTACCATAGGGAGGTAAGAGACAGATCCGGGCACAGGAGGCAATGGAAGGGCTGACCACTGCCACCCTGAAGTTTTTACCCCATCTTACAAAGCAAGCCGCAACACAAACCTGTGGGGAACAGCAGTGATAACCAGCCTTGCTTCTTACCAAAGCCAAACAGGATGTAGAAAGCCCCATTGGCCGTGATGTGCACCTGAGGACCAATCAGATTCCCCACTCCCACGATGCTATACTTCACAGGTCGGCCCACTGGGCTCCCTGTCTGGCCAGACACCAGCAGAAAGTACACATCTGGCTGAAGAAATGAAAGAAGGGTCAAATCAATAAAAGCCTTCCATTCCTAGTCAAATAGCTTCTCCAGACAGTCACAGCCTCCTTGTCAGCTAAGGGCTCAGAAGTATGTTCCTCATTTGAGAAACACAGCCAACCCTGCCTCTCTTACTTCCGCAGAAGTAAGAAATGAAGCAAATACCCCACATGTTCAAAAGCCATCCTTAGGGTATTGCAGACAATTTCCCTGAGCACAGTTGTTGCTGATTACACAGTCTGGCTCAGGCACAAGGTTCTAGCCTAGAGCTAAATACAGTGTGGCTGACCCCAGGTCCCCACTCCCATTCCCAGAAACTCAGGAATGTTTGTCCCCAAGTAGAGTCAATGCAGACAGAGCTTCTCCGTCACCACATCAGACGTCTGGTCAGGCCACTGTCAGCTTACCCTCAGAGACCAGCAAACCTTTCCTATGAAGGCTCAGACAGTAAGTATTTTAGTCTTTGCCAGTGAAATGGTCTCTATAGCAACTGTTCTACTCTGCTGCTGCAGTATGAAGGCAGTTACAGATAACACAAAGATGAATGGCCATGACTGTATTCCAATAAAACTTTACTTATAAAAACAAGCAGGAGGCCAAATCTGGCCACAGTTTATTAACCCCAGCTCTATAGGGTTTTTCTTTTGAGGAGAGAGTCACCAGTTGGGAAATATAAGCATTGAACTGATTATCTTGACAAAATTTATCATCGTGGATTCTTAGGGACAAAAGAAAGAAATACGGGCTGCAGAGTACCCAGGAAAAGGGACTTATGAGGTCAAAACTAACCTAGAGAAAGGTGTTTAATGGAATGACACAGCACTCTGCTATTGGCCCATTCCTATTAAACATTCTTATCAAAGATCTGGACAAATAGAATTCAAGTTTATCACAAAGCTAGGAGGTCTGGCTACTATGCTATGTGATAAACTTGAAATTCAAAGACACCTTTGGCTGGAAGATGAATAAAAATCTATTTAAAACCTGGTATACAGAGGAGAGGGGAGGATGAAGGGAATATGTATATATATACAAATTCCTCAAAACAAATATAAATTTTTTTAAAAATTTAAAAATTAAAAAATATAAATTTTATGTATAGCTATATGACAAAACATCAATTTTTTTAAAGTTGTTATGTTAATTAATTGCAAGGTATGGGTGCTTTCATTGATTATAAAACAAAAATCTTAGAAAGGCTGTTACAATCTTCGCTTGTAAAATATAAACAGTCTGATCAAAAGAAGTAACAATATGCTTAAACTGATATAACTGACTATGCTACAAATAAATTGCTGTTTGCAAATAGGGGCACTGCATTTTTAAATGTTGGATAAATTTCAATGCAAAGTGAAAGAAATCACCCAAAAGGGGGTTTTTACTCGCTGCAGATGGAGAAACTATAAGAAAATGCGCTAAGTTTAGAGGGACCAGGCCAATGGCCCGAGGGCTTTCCCGTGGTTGGGGATTAGACTCATTCAGAGAGGTCCTATGGCACTGACACTGAACAGTGAGCGAAGACTATTGCAAAACTCACTTCTCATCAATAGGACAGAAGTTTCCAGAGCTGAGCAGAAGTGAAACATCTGCCTCACAAATGAGCGACACTCACATCCGCCAGCCACACGCTCAGGGAGGAGGGCCCCGGCCCAGTCAGCCTGCAGTCAGCTCAGACCCCAGCACGGTGTGAGGACAGCAGCCACTGGCTTCCCAGACCCCTCCCCTCAACATTCTCAAACAGGTCAGCTCCACCAGCCCCAGTCCTGGCCCAGCTCTCCCAGCTCAGCTCTCGAGAAGGCAGGGACTCTGAATCAAAGAGTGTTTCCTTCCTGGAAAAGAGACTACCTTCCGGGAGTGTAGTTTAAATACTTCCTCAAGTTCTCTATTGCTGGTAAGAAGGGTAAAGAGGTCAGAACAACAATGAAGCTGCTGTTCCAAACCCATCATCTCCCTAGTCATTTTCTAGAAGTGCCTGTCGCTTTTCAGGCAGAACGGAGAGTATTCCCGGCTGTGCACTGCGGTGCTAACGAGTGGGCTCTGAGAAGCAAGCAGGGCAATACAGCTCCAACTCCAGAGCAGATAAGAAGCTGATGCTTCCAGTGGAGGCAGGCCCCTTAACTACGGGCCAGTCCCTAAAAGCCTGAACCCTAAACCCCTCAACCACCACTGAGGAGGGGATGGAGTGTTAAGACCAAGACTTCAAATTTGTTCAGGATACAAAAACATAGTCAATACTCTGCTTTGCCTGAGCTGACTGGAATTACATTAGAAAGAAATTCCCCAGCCTTTCCTCTTTGGGACTTTCAGAAAAATCTCTCTTTGACTGAGGTAATATTTGAAATCTTCCCTAGACCCATCCCTTTACTCACAATGGCTAGGATATTAAAAAAAAAAAAATTTACATGAATAATTCCTAATTTCTTAGTTCTGGTCCAGTTTCAGACCAAATAGCTTGTTGAAGAAAAACAACAGAAAGTATCCATGAAATCTTTTGTTTTAAAATTAAAACCAGCTACCAAATGAGGCAAAATTATCTGTATCCACATGTTCCTGCATTTCTATACTCACATTTTTCATTTTGCCATTTGTTGAATTTTTTAGTCCACAAGCATTTGCTTGGAAGATTAGGCAGTCTGAGAAAAATGTCTTAGAAAAACTTTTGACAGAAGCTCTAAAAAGCTGGGCATGGTGGTACACACCTCTAATCCCAGCATTTAAGAGGCTGAAGCAAGAGGATCTCTGGAGGATCTCTGTGCATTCTTGGCCAGCCTGGGCTAAGTAGTGAGCTCAAGACCAGCCTGAACTACATTGCCAAAAAAAGAGACGTTCTAAGAAGTGCTTCAGGAACAAAAACTTAAAATTGAGATGATTTTGTTCACTAATTTAATCTTTCCTGCAATTTAGAGAAAATACCTTTGCTTTATCTGTATATAGAATGACTAGCTTTTTTTTCTTTTTGTGGTACGGAGGCTTGAACCCAGGGATTTCATTCTGAGCTATATGGCCAGCCTCCCCTCTCTGCTTTTTAGAGACAGGGTCTCATTAAGTCACTAAATTGCCCAGACTGGCTCAACTTTTAATCCCCCTGCCTCAGCCTCCCAGAGTGATGTGAATCCAGGCAGCTCATAGGACAATCATTCGGGGGGCAGTGTACTAGAATCAGCCTTGTCTTGTCACCAGATAGACTATAACTCTGTTTTCTTTGGCTACTGATGTTATTGTTTGACCTAAACTTTTGTTTCTATATATATTTTATATATTTTATGAACTTTATACCAGGTGGTCCTATTATTTTATAGTTGAAGTAAAATTTAAATATATTTAATATAGTAAAATTAACGATACATTTAAAAATATAAAAAGTAGGATCTACTATAGGAACCTGAATGTGCTCAACTCTCATTTTCACAGCAAACCTAAAAAAACAGATGATATAGTCTGATACTTTGCACATGAAAAAACCAGAGCTTGAGCCAGGCGTGGTGGCGCACACCTGTAGTCCCAGCACTTGAGAGGCTGAGGCAGGAGGATCATCCTAAATTAGAGACCAGCCTGGACTACAAAGTGAGCTCAAGGCCAGCCTGAACTGCATAGCGAGACCCTGCCTCAAAAAGATAGAAAGAAAAAAAAAGAAGAAGAAAGAAAAAAGAAAAAACCAGAGCTTGGGGAGGTCCCATGACTCCGGGCCTACAGAGCTACACACACAGCACTACCAATGGCGGTGGACACAGCAAGGCCACATCCAGAGCTCACCGCACCACGGTCCATGGAGCCGTAAAGAGACGGCTGGGAAAATGGGTTCGCAATGAGGCTGCGCACTGACTCAATCTCACCAAGTGAATTTATTTACACCCTGTCTTTTGTAAAAAGAAAGTTTCAAACATTTATAACATTGGAACTATGTTAACTCAAAATAAAGTTTTCTCTGTTTAAGAGGAAAAAACCAGTTCATAGAGACCATACCTGTGTTTCACCAATGGCCAGAACCACGAGATCTCTAATGCCATCCTCATCCAAGTCCGGCAGCACCACCGCAGGGGCAGCTAAGGTGCCGTTGGACAGAGAGTTTGGGCTGAGCGTCCAGATGGCTTTCCCTAGAGCAGAACAAAGAGGGTGACCACTAGTACGGCTTTTTCTCTCTCTTTGCGGGGCGAGAGGGGTTGTTCCTTTGAAACAAGATCTTGTTAGGTTGCCTAGGCTGGTCTTGAACTCCTGCACTCAAGTGATCCTCCTGCCTCAGCCCCTTAGAAGCTGAGATTACAGGCACAGGCCACTGTAGCCGACTCTGTTTCAGGTGGTAAGCAGCACACTGGAGGCTATTTCTGATTCTATAAGGACGCTTCATTGTATTTGATTGCTCTGCATTCCTTCTGTCATGTGTAAGCGCAGTACGAAGCTGAAAGGCCAAACCAACATGCCTCAACGAGTATTCGTTTCTTCCCAGAGATATTTTTAGGTAATTAAGGCCTGAGTCTATGCATGGACTCCACATATATCAAATAGGAAGGGACACAGCTCATCTATCTTTTCTACAGAGTAGGGAGAAAATTTACAACCACAGGCCTCCGGCTGTTTCCAAGTTTAGCCCCATCTTATCACCAAGCAGGTTGAAACATGGATCTATTTACTCAGTCTGCCCAAACCTCTTATCTTAGTTCCGTAATAACCACCTTCCATGGTAGCACATCAGACTTTCCGTCCTGCCACACTAGAAAAGTCCCCTCCCCACCAGCCTGTTAGAATCCCAAATTACGACTCATTACAGCAAAGATCTCTTGTGACAAATGATCTCCACCTGATGTTGCATTAAATGCACTGAGCATCTTATGTGTCCCAGTCACAAGACAGATGACTTCAGCCACGCTGCCCGGCATCAGATCCAAACACGTGACATCTTGGGCCTCTTCGGGGAGGGGACTGGACCACAGCGTGCTGCCATTCATCCCTGAGAGGCACACAAGATCAGCAGCTGCTCTTGAGCCACCTAAGAGCAGAGAGAGAGAGAGAGAGAGAAGGTGTCAGAGGACATAAGAGGTGCAACTGAGCTGCAGGATGGTAGAGAGGCAGCAGCTCACACGCGCATACTCAGCTCCCTGCGTATTGCCGGCAGTGAGGTCTGAACACAGAGTACCGGTCGCCTCTGCTCACGCACTTCTTATGTCAGACAGGACACAGGGGCTGCCTCCCCACACCTCAGCTTCTGTACCTTTCCCAGCACAGTGTTTACCTGCCTGACATCTCAGCCACCACCGACAGTGATGTCCTTAAGGGCAAAGACCACCTTACTCATCACTATGTCCTCAATACCTGGCAAAATGCCCAGTACACATAGTACCCAACTGTTTGCTGAAGAAAACACAGAAGCCTGGAAAACAGGCGTTGGAAACAAAAAGCCAGGGGGAAAGGTATGCTCAGAAACACCAGCCTGACCAAAAATATGTGCAGAGCAGGGAGCAAAATACCTGAATCATGATCACCTGCAGCAAACCCTTCCTAAGAGGAGAAAAAGAATGTTTGTAAAAATAAACCTGAAAATTACAGGTAGAGAGCAGGAGGTGTAGGATCTAGAGCTCCATGGAATCAGCTGCTGTGGGCCCAGGCGAGAAAGGTTACTTGGAAAGACTTAATACTAGGGCTGCGGATAGCCGGTAAGGAACGAGAGTTGCTCACCTCTGTAGTAAACAAGGCTCTATGTGACTTAAGTAACACTGCAGAACAATAGCACTCTCACCAAGCTTCCTTTCACTCTCAGGGCACAGACACCTGGACTCATCCCACACACTCTCCACTCCCAGCAACCACTAGAGCAGGGAAACCTACGTAAGTTTTAGAGCTTTACCTAATCTTCACTGTGACTAATTAACTATATGACGTAAAAACAAGCAACAAGCTGTGGTTCAGTTTCACATCCTGTTGCCAGAAGCCTCTACATATGACAAACAGTGGTACAGCACCAAAACTGGCTTCCAGGCGTCTCGAGAAAGCTATGATTAGTCCTGTGCCACCCTTCCCCTCAAGGACCTTCCTGACCCCCTAAGCATCTCTGATTCACTTTCCAGGGTAGTGAAGGATCACCCTTTCCCCATTAGCCTTGGTTCCTTGAGGCAGAGCCTATTCTCCTCTCGGTGAGGTCTCTGTACAAGCAGCACAGCCCTGGAGACAAGCACAGCACCTGCCATTGTCGGCGCTAGATTCACAGCTGCTGAACGGATGCATGGAGCAAGGAACAAATCCATTAGAAACCCAATCCTGCTGTACCCAGTGGCACAGAACTTTGCGGGTTATGGGCATAACCACTTGGCTTGAGGGCTGGGACCTAAACTCCAGGGCCTGACTCCTGGATCTGAATCCCAGCTCTACCATTCAGCAGGGGAGGGGCTCTTCAAAAGTCTCTTAACCTCACCACGTGTCAATTTCCTCATCTGCAAAAGGGGGACAACAAGATTAGTCTACCTCCAAAAAAAAAAAAAAAGATAGTCCACCTCATGGGACTGTGTTAAGGAGTAAAATCGTTCACCTATGTTATACATGGACAATGGTGCACCGCACACAGAAAGCACTGAACACTGGGTCATAGTCTTATTGTAATAATCTGTGGGCACATCGGGCTGCTCCATCTGGTGTCCAAACCTACAGCCTTGCCATCGTGCATCTCCACGGTAGCAAATCCTACAAAGTAACATCTGACTAACACACCCCTAAATCTAAAAGGTGGGTGAGGGAAATCTTCCTTCAAAGGTTAATTTATGGGCCACAGGCAGGAAAACAATACAGTCAAGGTCCAACGACATGAAAAGAGCAGGCCACAGGTTTTCTGCCGTGGATCTCTGCCCAAACTGCTTCTATACACCGCTTATACTCCAGAACAGTATTTCTCATTGTGTCAAAGGTGCACACAGTTTAGAGATCTCTGAAACACCCCACGTTTACTCTAAGATCCAAATGATTGATGAGTAGTTCTCAGGGCTTTGTTCGTCCCCAACTACAGCTCTGATTATCAATTGGCAAAATGCAATTAATGCCACCTTACCAGGGGCTGCAGGACAAACCAGAGCCCCTGTGTCCCTAGGCTGAAAGCAGAATATGCTTTGGCTTGCTTCTACAGTTGACAAGTGTAATGCCCAGGGCCTCAGAAGCAGCATGCTCAGGTTAAGTGGGGGAAGATTTACTGAGATTACAAAGACATTGTTAGGGCAGAGAGACTCAGACACACAGGCCAGCCTCCATAAGCAGAGGGCAGGGTATCCAGAGCGTCAACCAAAGGGAAGACAGCGCCCAGCCAGGCTGCATGTTGCAGAGACATGTACAAGGGATGTTCAACACATACAATGCAAGTTTAAATTTTCAAAATTTAGAAAAAAAGACTGCCATTGCCAGGTGTAGTAGCACATGCTTATAATCCCAGCATTTAGGAGGCTGAGGCAGGAGGGTCACCACAAGTTAGAGACCAGCCTGGGCAATACAGTGATCAAAGCCAGTCTTCACTACAAAGTGAAACCCTGCCTCAAAAAAAAAAAAAAATTTAAACACTGCCGCTAAACCGCCTCAAAATACTCCCCCTCACTTTGAACACCCTCACCCCATCGTATTTGCCACTTTCTGAAGCAGTTTTGAGAGTCCTCTTCCATAAGGGTCTGTACGAGGCATGATCAAAAGTACAGCAAAGGCTGCTGCTGAGTGCCAGCCAGTGGAGAGGCAGGCGTGTACTTAGCACCAGCCAATGGAGAGGCAGGCATGTACTTAGTGCCAGCCAATGGAGAGGCAGGCATATACTGAGTGCCAGCCAATGGAGAGGCAAGCGTGTACTGAGTGCCAGCCAGTGGAGAGGCAGGCATGTACTGAGTGCCAGCCAATGGAGAGGCAGGCATGTACTGAGTTCCAGCCAATGGAGAGGCAAGCATGTACTGAGCGCCAACCAATGGAGAGGCAGGCGTGTACTGAGTGCCAGCCAATGGAGAGGCAGGCATGTACTGAGTACCAGCCAATGGAGAGGCAGGCTTTTAAAGTCATCACAGGGTGTCATCTGCTCTGTTCACCAGATCTGTTATCATACAACCCCAGTGAAAATGACCATGAAAGGTAAATATTTTGAATCAATTCAGCACATCAAGGCACCCATGACAGAGCAACTAAAGACACTCATGAAAGAATACTTTTAAACTGCTTCAGAAATTGCCAAAAATGATAGGATACATATGTGTGAGGCGAGGAGGGGCTGTTTTGGGGCGGAGATTAAGGAAATGTGCCTTTTACTGCAATAAATATTTCAAATACATACTACCTTTTCAGATCACATCTGTAAGCTCATGAACAAAGGCTGCGGGCCAGGCATGACATTCATCAAGATCTACGAGGTGATGGAGAACAAGCAGAGGAACTCAGAAACCTAAGCATTAACTCAAACAAACCACTTCCTCTCGGGAACAGATCCTTCAGCAGCCCAGGCAACCACTAAAAGCTCCTTCCAACTGTAGCTCTCTCTGGTTTCTTTTTTTTTTAATCTTTTGAGACAAGGTCTGACTACACAGTTCAGGCTGACCTTGAGCTCACTTTGTAGCCCAGGCTGGTTCCTGACTCACAAGGATCTTCCTGCCTCAGCCTCCTGAGTGCTGGGATTACAGGTATGTGCCACCATGCCCAGCTGTCTCTGGTTTCTTGAACTAGTTTTATTTTCATACAAGCACTTTCTGGTCAGACTCATGTAGGACAGGTATGTGCCGACTTTGTGTTCACTGTGCACACCTTCTTTTGCAGTGCTCTGCTGGGGACACCTCATGCTGTCTCCTGGTGGTAGCAGCCTTGAAAAGACATGCCCCTTACCTGCTGAGCTCCCGTTCCTGGGTGTCACAAAGGAAAGAAGTACATCCCGCAAGCCGTCTCCATTCACGTCAGCCAATTCCAGCGGAGACAGGTCCCCACCTGATTCACACGTAAAGAAACAAAAAGGGCCTGAGAACGCTCCCATAAGCCAGGTTAGAAAGGGTATAGATACATAACACAGCCAGCCCTGACAAACACCAGGCAGAATTCTGGTTCCCAGGCACAGACATGCTTTTCCCTACCTCTGGTGCCCTCTAAGTCCATCTCAAAGCCCTGGACACTACACATAAAACACCACAAGGCTCTGTGAAGAGGACAGATGAAGGCAGATGGACTAGAGACGGTAAGAACCACGATGACAAGGTGCTGAGTCCCCTGAGTTTTCTTTGGGTCTCATATTTCTCAGACAAGGTGTTAAAGAAGTCAGCAACCTAGAAATGCCACAGTGCTAACCAAGAACCCCAAGAAATGATGGCTTCTCTAGCCAAAGTGCCAGGGAAGGATCGGCCTGGCCGGGTAGAAACGTTTCAGATAGTGACTGCTCCACTCCAACAGAAATACACACACAAAACCATGGCCCTGGACCTAGTACATGTGCGCGCACACACACACACACACACACACACACACACACACACACGCATGTACGTGTGCGCGCACACACATGCATGGAGCAAAGGCTGGACTGACAGTCCTACTTCTACTTGGTCCTGGCTGGGAAGCCCACCTTCCACACCAAGTCAGGACAGAGAAGGCTGGGAAGCCAGGGCTGTCATCCTACCTAGAAATACCAAGGCTCTTCACACCAAAGGAAGCCTGCAGCTCTAATGAGGCAGGGCAGTGTCCCCAGGACTAGTGGAGAGCCTGGACTTGCATCCCACCGGCAGTAACAAAGGTGAACCTCTTACCTAATCACAAGTGTGGACCCAGGGAGTGCCTGCCAAATTTGGAGAAAACCCACACATTGCAAGTAAAGAATAAATTGACAAAACCTCTCTGGAAGATCAACCAGTAAGAATGAGTGGGCACACACCCTCTGACCCTGCTCTGAGGTTTAGGCCTTAGGGAATTTGTTATATATTGGATCAGGAGACTCACACCAAAATATCCTTAGCAGCATCATTTATTAAAAAAAAAAAAAGAATGGAAGCCATGTAAATGTTCATCAATAGTAAAATGGATAAATAAATCGGGATATTCATATCATGGAAGATTCAACAGGAGTAAAACTGAATAAATCTCAGACAAGCAATGGAGAGACAGGATTAACCTCAAAAATATGATTTCAAAACCTCATGCTGAACAAAAAAGCAAGTCTATGTGACCACAGTTATGTAAAATTCAAGAGGAGCCAAAACAAATAAGTAGACTGTTTAGGATACATGTCACTGCAGTAAAGCTTAGCCAAAGGATAATCAACACAAAGGTCAGGCAAGCAGAACCCCACAGTGAGCAGAGGAGGGTATAGTCAGGGAAAGCGAAGGAGACTACACAGGTCTCCATGGTGTGCTATTTCTGTTTCTCTCCCTCTCTCTGTTTGTTTTCTTGGTACTGCGGATATTGAACCCAGGGCCTTTGCCCTGAACTACATCCTCAGCACTTCTTCTTTGGGTCTTAGCAAGTCAAACTGCACAGGCGAGGCTGACTTGAGATCCACCTGCCTCAGCCCCCCGAGCACTAAGATCACAGGCATGTGTCGTCATGCCTGGCTTAACGTTCTATTTCTTTCTTGGTCTTCTGGTACATACATGTTTGCAATATACCAGACTGCATGTGCCTTGGAGAACTGGTACATCTACATATCACATCTTGGTCACTTTTACTTCCCTTTCACCTTCTCCCTCCCCCATATCCCTTTCCTAGCTCTACAAATTCTATTTCCATTTCCTACCACCTCTATTTTGCTCTTTAAATTTTTTATATTTTTATATTTAAATTTTTTACATTTTGGGTTTCTCATACAGGAGAAACCATAAATATATCCTTCTCTGTCTGGTTTATTTCACTTAGCAATATGTTCTCTCTCTCAAGCTGAGTGTTAGATAACCAAGAATTTGCTAGCAGTCTTCACACTTCATATAAATATCACCTACGAAAACTAAATTTGCCTTAAGAGATCCAAAGATGACAACACAGAGCCCAAGAGAAGCTAATTCAGCTGGGACCTGAGAAGCAGCAGAGAAATGCCCTCCCCTGTAAGACTACATGAGTGTCTGGGCACAGCCTAATCCAGCTCACAGGAGAGGACTACTTGGCACAACTGAAATATAATCCCCAATCCAGACCAAGAGGTTTCAGAGATAAAAGCTGGCCTCTCGGGCAGCACTACCCTAACCCCTGGGACTAAAAAAAAACACAGCAACTGCCTTCCATGGGAAACAAAATTATTGTAAATTTTCATTAGGCCAGGCTTTTATAATCAAAGAAGGCCTGAGGGGCCTAGAACCTTACTTTCCTCTGTAGTAAACAGCAGTTTTTCACTGGCTGCCTGCAGTGTTCACTCCCCTGCAGGAGCCCAGCAAACCAACACCTTGTCACCTCTGCATCTAAACCAGTGCTACATGACACCGTGTCGGGAGGTGCAGCTGCCCAGCCACTGTCTTATTTCAAATCTTAACCTCCTCACTATTTTCATGCATGGGGGTGGGGTACGGTGCTGTACGATACACATTCGTTTTTAAGATTTGGAGGGAAAATTCAATCAGATTATACCATAACATTTTACAGAACTAGCACTGAAAATCCCACACTCACCTCGCTGGGAGCCCAAGCGGCGGCTCCAAGTGCTGT
The DNA here is from genome assembly GCA_004027595.1 of Dinomys branickii. Lineage (NCBI taxonomy): Eukaryota > Metazoa > Chordata > Mammalia > Rodentia > Dinomyidae > Dinomys > Dinomys branickii. The sequence goes on from PVLD010000676.1 coordinate 167,976, forward strand.
GCAGGTCTCTAGGGGGGCAGGGGATGAGGAAAGCGCAGAGGAGCACCAGGATCATCGAGATCCCCAAGGTCAGCAAGAAGACAGATGTGCGCACATAGGACACGAGAGAGGAGGTCGCCTTCTGCTCCAGGCCCCCCAGGGGTTCCGAGGGGTACCCCTCCGTGGTCACTTCACAGAGATGTGGCTTTGCAGGCCCAGCAACCTCTGCATCGGAGTCAGGCTCTGGTGCTTCTCCCAGAGGACTCTTCCCATTTTTGACCCCTCCGTTCTTCTGCTGCAAGTTAAGTACAAGATCATCTTCGCTTTCATCGCTGTCAGCCTGGGTGAGGGGATCGTACTCTCCAAGGTCTGGGCTCTTCTTTCCTGAGAAAACACAAGGATGGTGTCAAGGAACCAGCAAGGACAAACCCTCACCAAACCACAGCAACTGCAAACACCCAGGGAAACACAAAAAGCAAAAAAACCCCTGTGGATTTACATGAAGCTGGGACCTTGGTGGCTATCTGTAAAAGCAGATGCCCACAAAGGGTAATGGGGACAATGGGAGGAGGAGTAAAGTGCAATACTTCAGAATTATTGGCAGCGCCAGGTTAGGAAAATTGGAAAGGATGCAGCAACACGCAGGAAATGGAGATTATTATGTTAAATGAACTAAACTGGGAACAGAAAGACAAAGACTGCATGTCTTCACTTCTGTGGGGAAGCTAAAAACTTGATGGCATAGAAGCATAGAATAACACTTACCAGAGGCTTAGAAGGATGTGGGGTGGGGAGGGAGAGAGAAAGGATGGTTAGCAGGTAGAGGAGTATGGCTGGATTAGAGTAAAAATCTCTAAAATCCTTTGGCACAGTAGGTTAACTATGGTTGACAACAAGTAATTGAATTTTTCAAAATAACTAATGGAGAAGTTTTTAAATGCTTTCCACACTAAGAAATGCAAAAATCAAAAATGAGGGATAGGCTCATTACCCTCATCTGATCACTACACCTTACATACACTGTACTGAAATGTCATACTGTGCCCTAAAAATATGTGGCAATGAAGCCAGATGCAGCAGTCCATGGTTCTAATGCCAGCTACTTGGCATTAGAAGGGAGGGGGGTCGCAAGTTCAAAGCTGGCCTGAATACTGACAGAGAGAGACAGAGAAACAGAGAGACACAGAGATAATAGACAGACAGTGTGTCCCTGGGTTCGATCCCCAGGGACACTAAAAAAAAAAAAATTAAAAGAACACAAGCAAGTTAGCAAAGTTCAAATATCTTTAGTTTATAAAAAGCTTTCTTAATTTAACTCTCTCTTATGAGAAACATGGCTCTAACACCAACCTTCCACATACCTAACACGCATTACTGACTTCGATTTCTTACGTTCATGACCCCTCATCTTTCCTGGTCAACATCGAGAACAATTCCGCTCCTACATTGCTCTTCATGGTCCTCGTCATCAGTTCCCAGTTGCTTCTATGGGGACTTAGAAAGTAGAACACTAACCATCACCTAGAGATCTTACTGAAATCTCACTTACACTGTCCTGTGGTCTGAACGTCCTTCCAGTGCATCTTGCAGTACATAGCGTTTACCTTTCAGACTGTGTTCTGAGTAAGTGCCCGGAGAGGTGACAACCTATCAGGACAGGAGTGGTAGAAGATTTGTGTGCACAGCAAGCACTGTTTTTACTTGGACCCTACACTGATTTGGAAGGACTGAGAGACAGAAATTACAGGAGGGCATAAGTGCATCTCCTAGGCCAACCTCTGGCCCTCACTACCAATGACTGAACGATTTTATGCCTTTCTTTTATGTTATGATGAAGAAAAAATGCACTTTGCATGGAAATTTACCTGGCAAGCTGCAACTAAGGTAAATGCCATTGTTAAATCTTTTGTTCAGAGGCAAATTTCAAAAAACACAACTCAGCTCATAGGAAGAAAACTCTTGATGCCAATCTCTGCCTCTGGGTCACTTGGTGATGCCATTTCCCATACCACATGTCCGTTTGCTCAACACCAGCAATGAAGCAATAAATCAAGATACAGAGACCAAAATGGAGAGGAAAACTTCTAGTCTAAAGTTTGGTATTTGGTACATAGAAAAACAAATGTTTGATTTTAAAAGAGCAATGTTCCACAAAATTATTCTACAACATCAAGCATTCTACAAAAAAAAACACCACAGATAATACTAAGTAATATGGAAATCTAATAACTAGAAATTTCTTTTCTCATTTCAAAGCTGTTCATTTGTCCAACAGAGATTAGATTTTTTTTTTTTTTTGGCAGTACTGGGGATCGAACTCAGGACCCTGCGCTTGCTAGGCAGGCACTTATTCTACTGAGCTATATCCCCAGCCCTAGATTTTATTTTTAAAGGCACAAGTTTTAAGAAAATAAACTGATCATTAGGAATTTAATCCACAATAGTACTTCCAGGATATATCATAGGGCCAGGTCAACAGAGGTTCCAGCTGATCTCCTATAATGTATAATCCTACTATATGATGTAAATAATTTTGTTAATTAAAGTACATCATTCTATATCCATCCCAAGTAACTCAATATATAATTTGCAAACAGAGCCATAAATTGTTAACATCAGCTCTAAAACTTTTTAAGTGGTTGTTTTTAATTAAAATATACCTGACATGATAACCAAATGTGGTACACACATGCCACACACTACTGTGTGGTCTGAAAAAGGAAGCATACACTGGCACATGGTACAATATGGATGAAGATTAAGGCCGTCACAGAAGGAAATAAGCCAGACGTGAGAAAACAGATAGCATGATTCCACGTATATGAGGTATCTAGAGCAGTCAAATTCACAGAAACAGAAAAGTAGAATGGTGATTTCCCAGGTCTGGAGGAAACTGGTGGTTGTTGTTTAGTAAGTACGGAGTTTCACTTTTACAAGATGGAAAAGTTCCAGAGTGGCTTCACAATAGTGTGAACATATGTAAAATCTTGAACTATACGCTCAAAGTGGTTAAGTCAGTAAATTTTAGGGTATCTGTACTGTGTACAATGTTTTAAAAAAATTTTTTAAATATACCAGATCCCCAAATCCTCGTTTGCAGAGATTTTAAAGAGCACATAATCCCCTGCCAACCCTACTCCAAACTTACACCTGTCATTACAAACACCAAGCACTTAGCATGGCCCTGACCATGAGCGGTACTAGAGAATGCGCTGGCCTAGAGTCTAAAAAACAATGTTTTGGAGTTAAGAACCTGCTTCCAGGTAGTTGGCACTTCACATTGAAGTCCTTTTACATGCGTGCAAATGCCAGAGATGCATAGACTGTAAGACTCAGGTGTTCACAATCAGACAAACAAAAGACAAATTTCAGCCCCCTTGTTAACTGTGTGACCTCAAATTTCTTAACTTCACTAGGCCTCAATTTCCCTATTTATGAAATGGAATAATGACTGTTCCTGTCTCAGAGGATTTTTACGAGGTTGAAATAGGATAATATGTTGATTGTTCTTAGTGCCTGGCTTGCGGTCACACTCAGTGACTTTGAGCTTCATTTAGTATCATTACCATCGCTACGGTTGGTATTATTTTTCCCAAATGTCCTTGGCCAGCATTCGCATCTCCAAGTTAAACACCTCCACCTCTTGCAACCAACTACTTAACAAAGCCTTGTTTCAGGTGTCCTTAACATCCTGTTCGCTCTCCTCAGACACAATGCAACATGTCAGTGCTTTTCAAGCTGCATTTTCTAGAACGGGGTGTAGTTCCAGGGTGCAGAGAAAGGGAAGACAGAACTGTGCTCTGGTGATTCCAGACAGCACATTACAATTCAACCACGGCAATCTAAAGTTCTGGTCGCTTTCTTGGCAGTCACCTCACACAACTGATTCAACTAAAACTCCTAAGCACTTCTGACACACATTCAAGCCATCCTTTAATTTTGTGCAACTGGACTTTTAGCATCAAGTTAAAATTTTAGCATCAGCATCTCCTTTGTTCAGTCTCACTTGGCAGTCTCCACCTTGCAACAAACATAACCTAAAACAGCACCTTTGCCAAAGTGAAATCATTAATAAAACACTGGCTAACAAAATATTTGAAGGAAATTCATTATCATATACCGTCATAGGCAGGAAGGAAGAAAACTTGGCTACATATGCTATAGAAATGTAGAAAATCATTAATAAATCTATAAAAACAATTTGCGAGCATTCTTTGGGGAGTGGAGCTGTTGAATTGGTCCTTGTAGAAGGCTTACACCCCTACAGTTCATGATGGCATAGGAAGGCATTTCTGTCACACAATTTTCCCTAAAACCAGGGTGGAGGAAAAGAAAAAATAGAAAAAAAAAAAAAAAAAAGGAAACAGCTCATGGTCCCAAACCAGGATTTATGAACAACAGTTGTCAAACATAGTGAAACTCGTTTAAATTGAGGAAACACCACAAAACTGGGTGCATACATCTGCGAATCTTCAGTAAGGAGCAGAGTTTGCAGAACTGATGAGAATGATAAGAAAGCTGGATTGAGCATTTACCATTGCAGGCCCCGGTCCAAGCATTTTACATGTATTAATTCATTTAGTCCTCACGCCAACTCTACAGAGTAGGTTATTATTATTCCTGAGGAAACTAAAATATACAGAGGTAAACTGCCTAAGAGTACAGAAATAGCACGAAGAAAAGCCAGGATTCAAACTCACGCATTCAGCAGCAGAGTCTGTTTTAACTGACAAGGTGTTCCATCTCCCTGTTTCACAAATACGTAGCTCAACCAAAATTTTTTCCTTGGACAGACAAAGTCAAGGGTCATAGCAAGGCCTGTGAGCTCCATTCAACAGCACACAGGCAAGGAGAGAACGTGGAAGCCAGTATCTTTATAAGAAGCAACCTTTTAGTATGGCCAGCTAAAAAAGGAACCACAGGCACGGTCAAGTTCTGAAGAGCCTGGTTTTCTTTGTTTGTTGTTGTTTTGTTTGTGTGTTTGGACAGACTATGATTTATGAGGAAACGGGAACCAGATAGTAATTGGAAGAAGATAATTCAATACAAAAAAAATATTAAGTATAGGAGGGTAAATATAAAAATGGACGACAGCTTAAAGGTACCCTCCCACTAAGGAACAATAACCAAAGACAGATAAGCTTGACATTTAAAAGAGTCCAGATCCACTTTCACAGATCACATAACAAAGGTGAATTTGAAGTTCAGGGGCGGTAGGTTGAAAACCCACACAACAAACAAAGAGAATCAAAGGCTTTATCAGTACTTTCAGGCCCAGTGATAAACCAACATTCTCCTGGGATAGAGACAGCCGCAGAGGCTGCTGGGGGAAAGGGATCTGACCTAGCAGGCCTGCAGGAAACTCTAGCTTCCTGCTGGCCCAGCTCACTCCGCGGGCCCCTGCCTCTGCCCCATGTGTTAGCCAACAGCTCTTTATCAAACAGCTACTCTCATTTAAATACGAGTAACAATCAGAAAGAAATATTATCAGCATCCATCCCATAAAATACCACAAAGTTCTGCAAATATTCAAGAACGAGGTGACAATAAGACATGGCCAACAAAATCAGCCACGGAATCAAAGCTGCACCAATTCTACCATAAAATGGAAGAAATAATGAACAGCTGCTTCCCCAGGGAGTCTAGGAAATTAAAGAAAACGGTCTTCTCTGAAATAAGAGCTCATAGAAACATATAATGTTTCCTGGCAACTCAGAAAAAAAAAAAAAAAGTAATAAGCAGGGCCAGGAAGACAACAGAAGATGATAATAAATCAATTTTAGGAAAAAAAAAACCCTTATTGGAGTCAGACTCAGCAACATAAAGCACGGAGCAATGACAATGCAACCCAAATAAATGAGGTAACACGAAGGCTGGATATTTTGAGTATTTACTAGAAATGCTCCCAAGCCCTTTGAAATCTCTTGGAATCTCTGTAACAACTCTTTGAGGTAGACATACTGCTGTCGTGTGTTCTAGATAGCACTGGCTACCTCTATGCTCCCACAGATATGAACAAGGCTTTTTGTTGTTGTTGTTTGAGACAGGGTCTCACTTCGTAGTTCAGGCTGGCTGGCCTTGATCTCACTGTATAGCCCAGGCTGGCCTCAAACTTGTAGTGATCCTCCTACCTCAGCCTCCCAAGTGCCAGGATTATGGGCATGGGCCACCATTCCTGGTGAAGAAGGCATTTTAAAAGACTGATTTAAAGAATAAAGGTGAGCATGTGCATAACTAAAGAGAACAGAAAAGAGAACCCCAAACGGTATTGAAAGGAGGGGAGGGGTGAGGACTGGGGAACAAAGAATTAAGGTATATCATACACAGGTACAAATTTCCTATGATTATATATATATATATATATAATTATATATATATATATTTATATAATGTACCAATAAAATTAACTATAAAATAAAGGAGATACAAGCTGGGCGTGTTGGCACATGCCTGTAATCCCAGTATTTGGGAGGCTGAGGCAGGAGGATCCTGGTCTATATAGTGAATTCAAAGCCAGCCTGAACTATATAGTGAAACCCTGTCTCAAAAACAAAACAAAAAAAAGGAGATACAAAAAAGTACCTACAATAAAGCAAGACCTAAAACAGTAAAGGGTAGACAAAGGCCAAAAATATATAATACAGAATAATCAATAATGAAACATATCCTAGTATGGGCATTGGGCTTCAAGGACAAGGGAAAAAGAATTAAATCTCTAAGGATGGGAACAAAATCAGGCTGACATTTCCATAGCAATATACAAAAGACAGTGAAGCAGTATCTAAAAACGGTGGTGTGAGGTCCCAGAACTCTGACCTGGCTGCGACATCTCTCAAATATACAAGCAAGCACACAAGAAGTCAGAGCAACCATGTTACTTGCTGTGCCTACCTTTGGTAGAGCACAGAAGATTAGGGCCAGTTCCTGACCAACTTTTGGAGTACGATAAATATTTACTTTTCCACTAATACAATTTTTTCAGCTACTGCGAAAACAAACCTCAGCTTAACTATTATAGATTGCATGGCTTGACTAAAGAAGCCTGAAGTTATTTTGTTTCCTTGGTATTTGCAGAAAGACAAGAAGAGAAAGTATAAAGAAGTTCTCTGATTTGCTTTAGGTCACAGTCAGGCTGAGAAGCTAGAACAGAACCCGTGCTTCAAAGCTGAGGGCACTTACCACACTCCATCTCTGCCGATTTCAGATTTTTAATCAATGAAAGATTTGCAAAGAATACAGAAGAGGGCATTGATTTCACAATGTACCAACATAAACAAGCTTTCCACATTGTTCTGCCTGCATGAGAGACAGAGTATGCCAACTACATATCATTTCCAACACGGTATAAGGAATTCGCTAAAGAAGTCCTAAATATGCTATAATGCCATTCCCAAATGTTTTCAGGAAAATATTCTAGAACATATACTACCCTACAATACACACTATAGTACAATATACACAATATATAGTGTATGTTATATATATACTATACACACACACACACACACACACACTCTGGAATATGTAACTATAATGAAGGGTAAATAATTCATATCATAGATTAGTTTACCGAGAGGTACACTCCCTCTAAATCACAAGTAATAAAAGAAACTGTAACAATAACACTATGCTCTGTTATTCCCTGCAGTGTTTGACCTTCCATCTTTAAAATGACCTAAAAAAACATATACTTAAGAGATAAGTTCCTCCACAGGCTTTACGAAGGTCATACTGTCCCTCCGTTACTAATTAACCTCCTACGATACACATGAGCCAAACATCTTTTCCTCCTGGGCTCAGAGAAAGGGTATGAGAACAAGGAATACATTCCCAGCTACTGCTCCTTCATTACCAGGTTGTGCAGGTCTGTCAGCAGTGGCAATTGCATCAGCCCTTCCTTCAGGTACCGAATTCATCAATGATCACGGTACTACTGAGCAGAATAATAATAACATAATAATAATAACAGCTAACGTGTCAGAAGCTAAGTACATCCATCTTTTCTAGCATTCCAAACAGTCACGTGAGGTAAGTACGCAGCATAGCGTGTGGCATGGAGTGAACGCTCCGTAACAACACTATCATTACAGACAAGGAAACTGAAGCCTAAGGAGATTAAGTCGCTCCTCTGGCGAAGCCTGGATTTAACCCTGAGCCTGTACCCTACTCTTAGCCACCCTTCTATCCTGCGTTCTTCACACAGAAACACAGAGAGGATGTTAACCAGAGTAACACGACCCAAAGAGGACTAGCCTCACAGCCCCAGTCACGGCACATCTGAAAACAGCTCTAAGACGGCAACGTCTGCCTAACAGAAAAGCCCAAATTTGTCTTGTGGGTGGAGTGGAGAAAGGACAAAGGAAACCAGAAAAACTGCAAGTGGGGAAAAGAACCCACAGCACACAAAAGAACGTGTGATTACTATATCCGGGCCTAAGTAAGTATCCACCACCCCTCACTCCTCGGAGCCAAGCGACGTCCAGACACAGGCCAAGGACTGAGCTACGGAACCCTTCACTCCACTATCACCTGACTGGGATGCTACAACTGAATACTCCAGAGAGTACAGAGGTCACAGCCTCAGGATGGGAGACCACAGAAGAGCTCATGCATTTCTAACCCAAGATTTTTCTTGCATTCTCATCCTCAGAGCATAACAATTAGTTATGCTGAAATAAATAAAACAAGGACCAAAAATGAAGAGGGGGAGGAGGGAGAGGAGACAAGAAAAGCAAGCTAAAAATGTCTGACATTTGAACGGATGTCATCCTCTCCTAAGGCCACTCTTCCCAAAGTAGATTAATTCTGTAGGGAAAGGGGCACATCTCTCATTTAATTTTGATACGGTATTAAGTACACATTCCAAGATAGATATTATCAATTTCCCGGCCATGCTCTAATGAGCCCACGAGGAAAAAAAATCTGTCTGAAGTTATGAAGTCCAAGGACAGAAATGCAAATTCATATCCAACCCAGAGTCATCCAAGGCACAAGACTTGTCTCACTGCAACAGACTGAAAGCTCCTTGAGAACGAGGGCCTTGCAATTCCCTGGCAGTCTCCTGCTGACACCCACCAGGCACCCAGCTAGCCCTGTCTACAATGCCAGGGATCTGGGCATGGTGGCACACACCTGTAACCCCAGTGCTAGGGAGGCTGAGGCAGGGGGACTGCCATTAGTTCAAGACCGGCCTGGGCTGGGCCAGCCTGAATTACAGAGTGAGACTCTGTCTTAAAAATATAAAGAAAGAAAACCACACAACACCAGGGGAAGCAACCGCCTTTCCCTCAAACATTTTTAGTTATCAGCAAATAAAAGCTGAGAACAACGTTTAAAATTTATATAGAACTATAACATTTTCTAAAGCCTAAGTGTTTCAAATTTACTTGGGCAGAATAAATATCCTTTGATTAAAGTAGCAAGTTTCTAACAGTACAGTCCTATTCTAGTAGTTTAAGATGAAAGGCGAAAAAACTTGGAGCTGCTGCCCAAAGTACTGAACCACCTCTGGAACCTGTCATCCGCACCAGCGCTTCCTTACAGAATATTCCATACATCACAGGCAGCTAACAGGTGCCAAATCATTTCCCACGCTGCGCTTCAGCAACCAGAGACTTAAGTGTAGTCTAAAGCTCAGGCTCTGAAGTCCAAAACACCCTTGATGCTCAAGGCCAGGCTTCCCCAACACAGCCCGTGTGACCCCGAGCAATTCAACTGGCCGTCCTCCTAATTTTCTTATTTTCCTCGGAAGGGAAATACCTCTCTCACTTAGCTTTCAGCTGCGTCACCGCTGTCATTAAGGGGAGAGACTGTTTCATGCAGGGTCGCTTCCCATCCTGCAGCCCAATGCGTCCGCCCAGGTCCTGCCAGCCCAAGACAGGAGATGGAGTCCCCGCGGTACCTGGTCCTTGGCTCTCGCTCAAGGATGCTCCCCTCACCAGCCCTGCCTTGGGGAACAGCGGCGACACGCGCTCTGCTGCGGTCACTGGCGCGGCTCGCTCCGGGCCACCTCCTCCCGGCCCCCGGCTCGCCCCGCGTCCCCGGCCTCGCCCCGCGCCCTCCGCCGCGCCGCCCCTCCCGCCCTCTGGCGGCGCCCGGACCCCACCGCGGGCGCTGCCCCCCTCTCGCCTCAAGGCGCCCGCGGCCCTCCGGGGTTGGGGACAGTCCCGGACCAGCCGCGCCCCTACGTCCTCGCCTCCCACTCACCCCCAGCCCCGGCGAGGGCAGGGTGGTCGCGAGGCTGCGATTCCTTACCCGGGAGCTTGAGCGCCCTGGATAGCACTGTCGCCATGGCGGAGGCCGCGATGCGCGTGCGCGCGGCGCGTCCTGCCGGGAAGTGTAGTTCGCTGCCGGCTGCGCGGGGGCTGCGTCCCGGGAAGGTGGGACCCGCGCCCCAACCTGGCAGGAGGAGGTGCCGGGCTGCAGCGCAGGTCGCCTGGCAAGTCACTTCCCCACTTGAAGCCTCGCTTGCCTCATCCGTATATGCAGACAACAATAACCACCGCCTAGGCTTGCGGAGAGACTGCGGTGAGATAACAGATACTTAGAGAGGCGCGGTTGTCAAATGTGCGTGGGTTTTGGGGTTGAACGAACTGGATTTGAAGCCTATCTGCCTTGCTCACTGGCCAGGCTACCTTGGGCAAGTCGCTTGGGGTGTTTGTGTAAGCTTCAGCTTCGTTCTTAAGTGGAGAGGACATTACCTACTTTATAAACTCGCTGGGAGAATGGCATTATGTGATCTGTTTGAAACACGGTCCATGGTGTTTCTTTTTTGTTTCTTAGGTACACGCTGAAGTTGCCTGGAACTCTAACCCACATTACTTGTTCCCAGTTCTTTGCAGGTGTCTACTCAGCACCCTACCCCAAAGCTACTGGCTTGCCAGGTCTAGGAAGCAGGAACCAACTTGCTTCTTCCCCAAGGACACCGCGAGATCAACATTGTAATGCAGGGATGCTAAAGACGCTACATTACCTTGGCACCAGAACGACCTTGGAGGCGATCTACACCACCTCCTTGTTTTGTTGAAGAGAAAACCAAGATCTGGAAGAATGGTGTTACTTGGTAATGTCAGAATAAAAGCTCCAAGATACCAGTCACGTCAGAGGCCACCTCATCCTCCGAGGAATTATAGGGAAGACCCTTCTGCCTGAGGGATCCTATGCACTAGCAACCTCTTCACCTCCTTTTCCCACTGAAGAAAGATCACTGGTTCTGACAAACCCTAGACTCTGAGGCCTCCTGAATTCAAATCTGGACTCTGTCATTTCCTACCAGATACACAGATAGCTAATTGCTTAATCTCTCCCTGCCTCAATTTTCTCATCTGTAATATGGAGTTAAAATAGTTCCTATTCCACAGAGTTGTACTGAGAATTAAATTAAATTAAATATGAGGCACTCAGAACAGTACCTGGCATTACTCTTTTATTAGCCTTAACTCTTCTTTTGATTGATAATTTATTAATTTTTTTACCATTTAAATTTTAACTTAATAACAAATAATAAAGTTAATAATTTAAGTATTCAATCATTTATTTATGGATTAACCCCTTCAGCATTCTACAATCCCCAAAATGTATACTGTTTGCCATTTCTCTGGAGGTACGACTAAAATCCATATTGTACATCAATGTAGGTCATCTAAAAAAAGAAACACAAGTCACAATAAGCTGGTAGTTGCTTGCCTGGTATGAGATTAGCTAATTAGAACACATACTGGGATACAAAGACAGAGAAAAATCATCTTCAAGTGTAAAAGGTTAAAGGATGTGACAGTTCTAGTTGTAGAATAGCAAGAATTTGAGCGTTCAGAGCAACAGGTGGGTAGAGCAGAACAGCCAGATTACATGGGATAGCAGGAAAATCTGTTCATTTTCTTATTGAAGAGGTATACTCCAGGAATGTCCCTTCTCATGTGACCTAAGTAAAATATAAAATTGTAAAGTTTAAATTTCTATGAAAAGCTTTGCTTCAAATTGTATAGTTACCAAAGTGCCCGTGATCACCCCTCCACTTGTGTGTACTCACATAAACAGATGCGAGCATACACACGTCACCTAGATGTGGCATCTCCAGCCCATCCGATTTCTACGCCTGATCTACAGCATTTACACTCCCTCATAATCACCCCAGTTTTGCATAAGTGATTTTCAGTGGGAAGCAACGCTGAGAAATCTCTCCCTCCCCAGATCCCTTAGCTTTTCTCCATTTTGTTTCCCTGACCCCTGCCAGAAATCTCTCCCACCCTGCTACATTATTTTTTCCATTTTAACATAGGAACTATAGATCTGATCATCCTTTACTCAAAGTGCAGGACACTTGGAGATTTATAAAAGCTGGTAAGTATGGGCTCCCCTGTAAGCTATCAGAACTAGAGAAACCTGGAGAGAAATACTCAGATCTGTTCATTTGTGTTTTTCAACTTTAAATAAAATTATTTTCCAATTAAAGAAAAAGTTCAAAGCAGTTACCAAAGGAATCAGGATCTTTGCCTTTTATGTAAAGAATACCTGTGAGTTCCTCTCTAGCTGCCAGGTGTACTGTAAATACCTTTGATGCCAAAACATCCACTGAGGTCACTGTGGAAAATGCAGATATGCCCAGAAGCTGCCTGACTTGTGAACTTGGCTTGCCTCCAGACAAGTAAAGCAAAAGTGGCTGGGGAGGAACACCTTTCTGTCAGCTGTGCCTCTGAGAAGGGGAGAAATCATGTTTTCTGAAAATCCCAACTGAAGCCAGAAAACTACCTTTTATTCCTTCTGCATTGATTTACAGTGGGAGTATTTCTCCCCAGTTCTCTCAAGCTCCAATGACTTACAGAGGAAACCTAGTTGCCAGATCTTACTGCTTTTGTGATATTCCAACTTATAGCTCAAAATCTCCAAGTGTCCTACACTTGCTTAAAGGGCATCAGACCTGGACATCTAATCCCTGAACACCATGGTTACCTCTGCTGGTCATGACCTACCTACTAGATTTCAGGACTTCCTTTTGGAGCCAAGACCATTGTGTCCATCAAAAGCTGCCACCCATCCCCATTGGCACCACCACTGGGATTGTCAGGCCTGTGGCCTCCTCTCAAAGATTTCTTCCTGTGTCTCACCAGTCTTTGCTACATCACGGGTTAAAATGTGAAAAACTACGCAGTGCAGTGGAAAGTAGGGAAGAATGATTCTCTTCTTCTTAAATTATACTTTATTACTAGAAAATGGCCAGTACTGTACTGCATATTCCTCAAGGTCAGTGCAGTATTTTCAATAGACAGAGCTCCTCACTTTTACTTAGTCAATCAGGACAAGTTAACTGTCATCACAAATAGCCTTAATGGTTCAGTGATATCAGAGAACACAAGTTTGGTTTTTGCTTATGTCACAAAGTAGGAGGCAGAGTAGGTAGCACTGGGGCTGTATTCCTCCCAGCTACTCAGGGACCCCAGATCTTCCTCTTTGGGCTTCTTCATCTTAAGCCTGTGGAAACCTTCCCTAGAGCATTTGCATTCCAAATTATACAGGTCTGGAGCTGGCGTAGGTGACTTCTGCTCACATTTATTCTGCTAGAGCTCAGATGCAGCATATGTGTGCCAGGAAGGTGCAAACACAGGAAAGAAAAGAAATGAGTTTGGGGGGCATCTATCCAGTTTCTGCTACATTAGTCACTGAACATATTTATAGACTACAGGCCTGAGTGTACGGTGATGGGGAGAAGTTCCGGTCATTGCTCTTCATAGAATTGCCTTTTTCCTCCAGGGGCTAAAGCTTTGTTCCTGTGCTGAGTTTGTTGTCCTGTGCTAATGGACTTGCCACTGTGCCTAAAGTAAAGCTCTCCCAGGAAACAGCTCACTCCCTCTGCCAATAGACCTCTAGACGCCATGCCCACATCCATCAGCTGAGCATGGACGAGTCTGAGCTCACTGATGGATCCATCCTGGACTCAGAGTAGTACCTTAGCTAGGATGTTGCCAAAGAGATGGAATCAGAAAGCAGTAAGGAGTATGAGATCCATAAAGCTGAAAAAAAATACTATAGCAAGTAGCAGTGAGAGCAGAGGGATGGGGAAAAGCAAAAGAGAAGCGCAGAAAAGAACATGTGGGAGTTAACTGCAAATGTGAAGGAACTCGTGAAATCAGTTTTGCGTGTATATCAGGAAGTTCAAAAAAGCATGTACCCATGGCACATTCACTCTGATCACATAAAACTTGACTCATGAGTTGCATGCCGTGCAGACAAACAGGTTTATGTTCCCAAAATATCCTTTACTGAAACACAAAGGCTCAGACAGTCCACATTCATACAGACTTCCAACCTACAAAACTCATTAGAACCTAGGTTGCAAAACGCTTTCTTGGCCCTAAGATTTAAACAAATGCTTTTTCTTAACAAGTGTCTGGCTGGAACTTATGTTTGAGAACAGTATAATTAAGGACAGATCCACCCAAGCCAGCTGAACCCTCCTTCCTCTCAGCCCTCATAGCTGGCTCCCATGTCTGACACACTTGCAGTAGTCACATGGGTGGTGATAGCTACCACTTACGAGCTCTTATCATCTACACAAGAAGACACTGTTTGGGAATATTGCCAATTTTGATTCAGAACTCAGCCCTTTTACCAACTTCCCCCTACCCATCCCCCCCCCAAATATTTAATGGACCAAGCATACTGTGACTTGGGTAATTTTCCTGATGGTTGGAGGAGTCAGGGAGAGAGGTGATCAAATTAAAAAGCAGAGAGGTTTATTTGGGCTCACAGTTTTGGAGGTTTTAGTCCATGGCTACTTGGCTGTATTGCTTGGGGCCTATGGCAAGATAATATATCATGGCAAGTGTGTGTAGTAGAGAAAACTACTCACATGGCAGCCAGCAGGCAGAAAGAGAGAGAAAGAAAGGACCTGAGAACCCCAAATCTCCAGTAAGCACACCCCTGCCTGGTGATTTAACTTCCTCCCATGAGGTTCTGCTTCCTAAATTTCCATCACATCCCAATAGCAACACAAGCTGGTAACCAAACCGTCAACATATAAGCCTTTGGGGAATGCTTAGAATGGAAGCTTTAGCAGACTATCATATTAAAGTTGAATATATATCTACCACATGATGACCCCCATACTAACTGTTTAGCTCTTTAAAAGTAAAGGCGAAATTTTGTCTTTTGAGCCTTACACAAATTGTAACACATGGACCAAGAGGTTTGTTAGATAAATGCAAATTCAAGGATGAATGACTAGGCGGGCATCGTGGTGCACACCAGTGATCCTAGCACTCTGGATAGCTGAGACAGGAGGGTTGCAAGTTTGAAGCTAGCCTAGGCAACTTAATGAGACCCTACCACAAAAAAACTTTTTCTTAAAGGGCAGAGCTTGTAGCTCAGAACAAAAACCCTGAGTACCACTCTCTCACACACACACACACACACACACACACACACACACACACATACAAAAAAATCATATTATGAGAAAAGAGTGAAATTAATTAATTTAGGAAAACACATAGGGGACTTTGTAATGAAAATTAGTAAAACTATTTCTCTAAACTCATATTCCTTGATTAGTGAAACTCAGATATTCTCAAATTATTCCATCATTCCTCTTCATTCCAAGGCCGTGGTCCAAGAACCCAGCCTGCACATGATTTCAGGAAAATAGCCCCTCTGCATGAGGTACCCACTGCACTGCACAGAGGCATGAGTCTTGTGGCAGTCCCTCCTCCCTCTCCCTGTCATTAGGTAGATTCAGTTTTTTCTGATAATGACCTCTGATCACCTCATCCCTACCTCTCCATGAGAAATTGTAATACAGAGTGGTAAATGTTAACCCTTGGCATCAAGTGTACCCTTCCCCGATTCTTTTGACTTTGGCCTTCTCACGGGGCTGTTCCCAGTCAATTCATTCCACAGAGCTGGATTTAAAATTGTAAACAAAGCCATTACCAAAGCAAGTTCATTATCACCTAGTGAGAGGGACAGATATTAAGCTTTCAGCACATAAATATATAATCACAAACTGTGACAAGTGCTCCAAGCGAGAAAAGCCTCGTAAACATGAAAGACAATCATACGGAGAACACAGACTGGGCTGGGAGCAAGAAAATGACTCTGTGAGAAACTGACATGTAAATTGAGACCTGAAAAAGAGTTAGAAATTGGTAATGTACAAGATGAAGCACAGGGCTGTGAGGTCTAAGTCATACTAGCAAGCGTAAGGTCCTGAGTTTGATTCCCAGTACCAAAAATAAATAAATAAATAAATAAATGTAATTATCTAATACATGTTTGTCTGTCTGTCTGTGTGTTAATAACTGGTTAAAGCACCTGCAGCTGTTTTATTTAAGAAAAAAGTTCAGCTCAACAGTTTCTTTTTATTTATTGGGGCGGTTCTTTTTGAGATTTTCAATAGAAACCATTTAAAGAGGCTTTCGGGGCTGCCAAAGTTATTTAAAACCATAACAAATAAAGACTGATAGGCTCAAGACTTTTACAGAGATCCAGGCCTTAAAGTTTGATAGCATAAAGGTATTATGTGATTGGGTTCCTATATGTGTCTGTGTGTCAATTTTAGGGTGTATGTTCTATTTTAGTTAGTATATAGATAAGTAGACGCTCGTGATATATCACAAATACCTTTGTTCACAGGTTTAGGGGTGAATTAGCTAGTTAAAAATAGAGATATCTTTAAAGTTGGTAACATATGTCCATCCAGCTTGTTAGCTAATTGAAATAAAACATTGGTTTTATAAGTAAAGATTGGTTTTATAAATACCTGTTGTTGTTTGTCTATATTATTTTAAGAGTTTTTCCTTGGTTAAAGTTAATGTGTATAGTTTATTTTTTTTTATTTTAAAGACAAAAGAATGGAGACATACGAACCAGAACAAGCCATAAACTATCGAAAATACAAAATTATACAGAACATAGCAGGGAATTAGCGCTGGATGCTGTATTACACAATGTCATCTTCACACCAGTTAACACACAAACATCAAAGGAAATACCAAATTACAGAGAAGATAGTAGGGAATCAGCACTGGATGCTGCATAACATAAAGTTATCTTCACTTCTGTTAATACAAAGACGATTGCGGAAATACAAATTATAGAGAACATAGGAGGGAATTAGCTCTGCATGCTGTCCTACATAATGTTACCTTCACCTTTGTTACTCAGTTACACAGATGATGGCCCATTTGATCATCCAATTTTCTCCTCCCTCATCTCCGTTGCCCTACCACTCAATCAGTCATCTTCCCTGTGATAATAACTGTACTCCTGGGTTTATCTATACCCCCGGACTCTCGCCTTGGGAAGAGATATAGCTGCCTCAGACTATACTATAGCATACATGGGTGTATACAAACTGCCATGGTCGGAGGTGGAAAAGCACCTATGCTCACAGCGGACCGCCCAGCTCCGCCCCGTTGTCGTGCTATGGGTGGGGGCGGGTCCAGTCGGTGGGACGCCCTCAGCGGGGCCCACAGTGGAGCAGCCGCAGGGCCCACAGCAGAGCAGCCATGGGGCCCACAGTGGAGCAGCCACGGGGCCCCCAGCGCAACAGCCGTGGGGCACGCACCCCCGTCAGGGTGCCCTCCGTGACCCTTTCGGCTCTGTCCCGTTGCCTCGATGTCGGAGGCCCTTTTTTCTCCTCCTCCCTCCTCCTGATCTCCAGTGTTACTGTTCACCACCCCTTGCAGCTGGGCATTGGATGAACTTACGACGCTTGGTATAAGGGCTTGAAATCTCCCCAGCCCGTTCTCACTGTGTTAGTTCAGGGTATGAACTGAGTTTAAAGATTAGTTCTAGAATAGAGTTGGAGGATTTTCTCAGGTCTGCTGTACAGAGTATGTTGTTGTTTTTCAGACTCCCATTCTGCTGCTTTTCATCTAATTTGTTGCTATGGGTTCATGCAAGGTTCGTATGTGCAAGCTGTAAGGAGACCCTCTTGGTGCTCACATTAATAGTTTGGGGTGAGTCCTGAAGACGGTGGATTCGTCCCATTGTTGCCAGGAACAGGCAGTGCTTGCTCAAGCCGCCAAGACTCAAGGTGCTCCCAGGGAGAGTTCGGGGTGGGAGCTGAGTTCCGGCAACCCAGCTCGTGCTTCCTGCCTGATGTTGGAGTGAGAAGGGCGTGGAGCCACGTGATCCACCTCCATCTGCATCTCTCTCTGACGTTGCAGTGCTGGAGCCCCCATCGGCTCCTGGGCCAGATCCCTGGGAGCCGCCGAGGTTCCCCCGCTGCTCTCTGCCGGTAGCCACTCACCCAGCAGAGAGGCAGGGGGCCGCCGCCTAGAGGCAGGTGCAGAGCCGGGCGTGGTGGGCTGTGTACTAGTTGCATTGATTCTCTCCAGGCGCTGATTAGGAAGGTTGCCGCAGGGTGGGGACTCTGCCCCAGTGGCTGTCGCAACCTCTCATTCGCACACTGGGTTCAACAACTGCTCCCGACCGCCACTACCTCCTTTCCTGGCTGCGCCCTCCTCTCTCCAGCCCTGGACAAGATCTCGGAACTCCGCTCTCCCCTGGCCAAGTTGGGAGGCTTCCGTGAGCGTGGGCCTCCAAAGCTGAAGCTGCGAATGCCAGAACAAGGGCGCGGGCCATGGGTGTGCTTGGAGCGGTGACTTCCTCCTTCTCCTCTCCCTCCGACTGCGCCATGGTGGATCTCCGATCCTTTCCTCCAGCAGAGGTTTTGCTTAGTCTTTCCAAGGGCTTCAATTCCCATTTCAGATCCTTTCTGAGTTCAGGATACCCACCTCTTTCCCCTCTGTTCTTCACATGTTGCTATATTCCTATATTCCTTTGTCTGAGTGGCATTCCTCCAGGAGGTTCTCTCTCTGCTGCCTACCCAGTCGCCATCTTGAAGTCCTCTCGTAAAATTTATTTAGTTGTTTGTTACTTTCTAGTGAATTGACCATTACATTTCTAAAGTTCTGAAATGGCCAACAGACCATAGAAAGATATCACTTTAGGCTCCTGCTTGAAACCAACAGCTACAAAAAACTGCTGGCCTTGATTCAGGGCTACAGTGTGTATAGTTTAAAGTGCTTAAATGTTATACTTTGGTTTTCATGAGACATCTAAACAATTGTTAAGATATATTTAAATTGACTATAATTAAAGAACAGGATTTCTATGTCTAGAACAATATGGTTTTCTAAAAACACTGAAATAGTCATTGTTAAAACTACAGAACTAGATTTAAAAGAGAAGATTCTATATTTTGCTAAAATAAGTTTCCTGTGCTCTTGTTGTTAGGCTGTTGGTTACTAAAAAGTGAGCTTTAAGAGTTAGAGTGTTTGAATGTTAACCTATGAAGCATTTTCAATAATCAGTTGATGATTGTTTAAATAAACAACTATTACCTTAGTTTATGACATAACATATTTGGACATATATGTATCTAAAAACAAGTTAATCTGTGAATCTAAGCTTTAAAGTTAAGTTTATAGAGTTAAGACTCTGTAAGTTTAATATATACAAAGTACCTAATAGAGTCTCTCTTTTACATAATATATGTTTAGACCTTAAACATATAAAATGATCAACTTTTGACATCTCTTTAAGTTTGGTCCTGCTATTTAAACTTGATCAGCATCTGTTGACTTTGATTAAACAAGTATTTTTGTTGTATAAGTGAGATACATTTGTATATTGGGTAATGTCTATTTGTGGTTATTAACACTGTTTCCTAAACTTAAAAGAGCTGTAAAGATGTCCTTAATTCTTGTCAATATAGTTAGACCTTATGCAAAAGGAGTCTAAAATTTGTCTTAGAGTAGAAACTAAATATCTAAAGATTTCTACATAGCTGTGATACCAATTATTGCTAACCTTATATTTATGTTTCCCGAGTGTGCAGACCTTCAAAGGAACAAACTAAAAACACTTTATCACACTGGTGACTTCCAGTTAAACATTTTAGGCTCAAGCATCTGGCTTTCTCTTGTTTTCCAACTACTTGAGATGAAATATGCATGCCAATCCAATATAAGACAGCCAGCCAGATGATGCAGACATGTTTTCAGCTGTATGTTTATGTGATTGATATGTAATTGTGGTATACAGTTAGAGGTACCTAAACACTGTGTAGTCCAGATAATGTCACTCTAATGCTTAAAGATTAGGCATTAAAAATCTGAAAAGTGCATCTACAAATACTATTTAAATGTACAAATTTTATTTAAATGTTACTCTGGTAACAGAAAATGGTTAAAAGATAACAAATTAGCTAAAAGTTTCTTTATGTTGGGGCTGGGGATATAGCTCAGTGGAATAAGCGCTTGCCTAGCAAGCGCAGGGTCCTGAGTTCGATCCCCAGTACCGCAAAAAAAAAAAAAGTTTCTTTATGTCATTTAATATTTTGTAATTATAGAAAGACAACTGACTAAAACTTATTTCATATTAAAATGGAGATTTAAATGTGTTACAGAGATGATAATGTCATCCTGTTATGCTAAAATGTTGTTTTCTTTGATCTCATTTTCTCGGAAAACTTTATGATTGTTATCTGTTAACATTCTGTAGGGATTCAACT
This sequence comes from Dinomys branickii, assembly GCA_004027595.1. Classification (NCBI taxonomy): domain Eukaryota; kingdom Metazoa; phylum Chordata; class Mammalia; order Rodentia; family Dinomyidae; genus Dinomys; species Dinomys branickii. The sequence continues at coordinate 188,470 of PVLD010000676.1, forward strand.
TCTAAGACAAACATGATTGGTAAAGAAATAACAGTTTATTGATTATAGTATATATTTCAAAGTGCTAGATATCTAGATAAGATCATAAAATTAGACCTGTTGCTCCCACTATAACGCTGATGTAACTGATCTCTTCTGGGGGTTCAACAACTGAAGTTTGGAGAACAGGACTAGAAATACAATAAGGCAAAGAGGACAGCCAATATTTTGGACCTGGCCCTCCAAGGTCAAGGACACAGGATGTGAGGGAACTTTTCCACAAGGTTCTACAGCTTTGGTGAGGCACTCAACCTCCCAAGCAGGAAGACTGTTGGACGTTAGAAGACAGGATTCAACCAATGCAGTGTACATAAAAGGCAGGTCATCAAAGAGGGAAGTCTTCCGTGCTTTCACAGGAAGCTATATGGTCAAGTAAGACCATGACCCATGTTGGTGACTGACACTGACAGAGTAGCTGAAAAGTCTGTGTATATGGTTCTAAAAGACATAGGTAAGCCAAGATTAATGATATTAGTCATATACTCTTGCTTACAAGTATTTTCTTCTAATTCATAGGTTGTCTTTTCACACTATTCAATGTTTCCTTTGCCAAGCAGAAAGATTTTTTAGTTAATGTAACATCATTCATTTATTTTTGCTTTGGTTACCTGCACTTCTGAGGTCAAATCCAAAAAAATCATCAACACCTAATACCATGTAGTTTTCCTCCTACATTTTCTGCTAGTAATTTTACAGTTTCTGGCTTTACAATTAAATATTTCATCCATTTTAGCTGACTTTTGTATATGATGAGGTAAGGGTCTAATTTTACTCTTCTGCATGTGAACATTACTTTTTCCTAACACTATTTATTAAAAAGTCCCCTCTCCATTATGTATTATTGGTAGTTTTATTGAAAACCAGTTGACGATACATATTAAGTTTCATTTCATTAACCTCTCTGTTCTGTTACAGTGGCTGATTCTCTTTCCTCATCTATTCTCTTTCTCTCATATCATTCTGATTTAATTAAAGTTTCCCAGGATAGTTTGAAATCAAGCGATGTGGTGCCTTTAGCTTTATTCTTTGTGTTTAAAATTGCTTGGGCTCTTCAGGGTCTTTTGTGTTTCTGTGTGAGTTTCAGGATTATATTTTGTACTTTTGTGAAAAACGCCATTGGACTTTTGATAAAATTCCATTGCAATCCTTGATCCCTTTGAGTAGTACATACATTTTAACAGCACAATCCTTTCAATCTATGAACATGGGTTCTATTTCTATTTATTTGTGTCTTCTTAAGTTTTTTTAATCAAAATTTTATAATTTTCACTGCACACATCTTTAATGTCCTTGCTTAATTTTTCTTTTATTTTGAAGAGAAAAAAACTAACAAAACAACAGAAGAACAATACATGACCTCAAAACAAAATGATAGGGATTAACAGTGGTGGCCACATTACCTACTGTTATCTTCGGTGAAGTTGCTCAGTCCACCAGATGTAAGGATGCAAGACTGATCAAACAATAAAAGGCAGTAACAAGTAACAAAAATAAAAACATTGGAATTGATACAAAGCTTCACCATACAAGATGGTAGGAATTCAAAAATGGTTCTTATTCTGCATATTGTTGTCTTCAGATCAGTTGTTCTGATTACTAGATGCAAGCGTGCAAAATTAGTCAAGAAAAAAGAAAATTTTAAGCATTACCTGTTCCTTTCAATAAACCACAGACATCAGCAGTACACCTATCCAGTTATCCTTGCTCCTTGGTTAAATTTATTCCCAAGCTTTTCATTTGTGTTTGTTTGTTTGTTTGTTTTGCCTGCCATTTAAATGGAATTGCTCTTAATTTCTTTTTCAGGTCATTCATCATTAGTGTATAGGTATGTTACTGATTTTTGTGTGTTAATTTTAACCTTGCACCTACCTACTCCAGTCTTAAAAACAAAAATAGAGTTAAAGATGAGATTTTGTGTAGAAATCTTTCCTAACACTGATGGTGTCACTTTTATGTCTTTTTTTAATTTTATCTTTAAGACCCTACTTTTCTTCTCCTGGGATATTTTTCATGAAGCCAGTCTTTCCTCCACTTTCCCAATTTTAAAGACTGATACGGGCCTTATTTGAGAAGATGTTTTCGATAAGTTTTTACATCCCCCCCCCCAAACACACTGCCTTCCCTTTGGGAGAGGGACATACTTATTCCTCAATCTTCAGATTTCATTGTGAAAGGATTTTCACTAGATTATCCTGTGAGTTTTCTGATTAATGAATTCAGAAGAAGAAAAGAGGGCACACTCAGCATAGCTACTTCCTTCTTGAGACTCATTTATTCATTCATATTTTAAATTATTAATTCAACAAACATTTGAGTGATCATAACTGAACAGCCCTAGACAAGACAAAATGGACAAGAGTTCTTGTCTCATGGTGTATGTGTTTGTGGAAATGTGGGGCCAGGCAAGAGAGATGATAGATAAACAGGCAAAGCATATGCTGATAAATTATATATATATACATACGTGTGTGTCTGTGTGTGTGTATTGTGTCAGGTAGTGATATTTTATAGAAAAAATATAGAAAGGAAAATGAAGTGTGGATGTTGCTAATAGTGGAGGATATAGTGTCCAATTTTAAATAGGATAGTTAGGGAGGGTCTCGAGAAGAGGGTGACATTTAAACAAAGATCTTAGCAGCATGAATCACAAATAAAGAGCCTCTAAGGCAGAAGCTTGTTTGAGAATCACCTAGAAGGTTTCTGGGAAGGATGGTTCTGGGAAAAATTAATAGGAGATGAGATCAGATACAGCCAGAACAGACACAGATTATGTACTCTCTGTAGGTATAAATAAAGACTTTGGGTGTTCGTGTATGTTAAATAGGAAGCCTGGGAAAGCTTTTGGTCCTTGAAGCGTTGCTTCAACTTAGATTTTCTAAGGGTCCCTTTGGATGCAGACAAGAATGGACAGTGGCTAAGACGAGGCTGGCACAGTGGAGGCTGGGAGATGGGATAGAGCTCACAGGATCTGCTGGCGAATTGAGGATGCAGAAGAAGGAATTAGGGGCATCTCTGAGGCCGTGCCTAAGCAGCTGGAGGACTAGAGAAGACCGGGAGGGGAGAGGATGGGAAAGACCAGCCAGGCATTTGGTTTGGGTGTGATAAGTTCAACATCCAATCAGACCTCCAGGAAGAAATGTCAGCTAATCAGTTGGGTATAAGACTCTGAAGTTCAGGGGGAAGTCCTACAGAGCATAGAAATTTTACATTTACTATCATACAGCCCATATCTACAATGAGGAAATTGGATGAGGCTGGAGGTAGAATGAAAATCAAATATTTGCAGTGGTCATAAAATCCTATTTTATGGTCTTTAAAGTCATGGACAAAGCCAAAACAAACAAAAACCAAATAATCAAAAAAGTTTCAACTCCAAGGTAAAGACATAATAAAAACTCAATATGCCTAATTTCATGAAAAAGCGACCCCTTGCAATATCGTCTCAGGAGAATGTGCATGGACATATTGTCTCATTCCTGTGGAAACTATTTTTATTATTTCTTATGTCTTTACCATAATGTCATGAAACTATGTTCTTCTATTTCAGAGACCTCATTTCTTGCCTGGGTTATTGCAGTCGCCAAAAGCTACTCATCACCTCCGCCCATCCCACAGTCTGTTTTCAAAATAGCAAAGTGTTCCAAAGGGATCATTTAAAAAATCTAAGTCAAATCAACACTTCTGTACCTCATAGTTTCCCAAGGATACTTCCTCTTTCACACACACAGGCTTTAAAGCAAGTAGATTTCTGGTAGAGAGTTTTCCCATTACACCAACTGGCTCTTCACGTTGCTCTTTTTCTCCATCTTAAACACTTTCGAGTGTACCTTATTGAGAAAATCTATGTGCATCTTTTCTACATTGAAACTAGGGCTAGAAATGTTAGCACTAAGTTTGTTAACTCTTAGCTTTAGAAGGGTTGAAAATTAGTGATTCTTTTCATTCCCAACATTAGGGTCTTGGCAGACACTCTTGTAACAAAAGACAGATTAACAAAAGTTTAACAAACATTTTTAATCAAAGATTTTACATAACATGGGATCCTTCACATTGAAGACTCAAAGACATAAGGGAAAATTTCTACTATATGCTTAGGTTCAGTGAGGCAGGAACAGTTGTGTAGAAACATGATTTGAAAAACAAGATGTGAGATAATAATCGACTGAGCAGACAAACCTGGGAAGGCTTGTCTACTCAAATTCCTCTCAGCCTCTCTGACGTCACATTCTTCCCTTTGGTATGGGGCGGGACTGCCTTGGAATGAGGGTCCTAGGACCTACTATTACACAAGAGTAGGTCAGAAAAATTCTTTATTGTCAGCTCCTAGACGGAGAGGTGAGAGAAGATAAGTACAATATTTTGATGATTTATGATTTGTTTTGAGGGAAATGGGTTCTAGTTTCTATGACTTACCTTGGACAAGAGGAATTCTGGTTTCTGTGACTCACTTAGGGAGAGAATGAGGACAAGAGATAAAAGACGTGCATAAGATCAGAAAGACCTTGGCTCAGAGGCTGACTCCAAGGGCCACCAGTGTCTTAACTCAAAAATTCTCAGCCTGCCAAAGACCTATTCATTTTCTGAACTCCAACAGTATTACATTATATCATTCTTTCCAAGTGGAATAAAAAATTTCAATCTTTCTGTGTTCCACCATTACTCAGTTTTACAATATGAATCTCACTGATGACATATCATCTCTTGCTAAGGTACAAAAAAAAAACCTACTACATTTTCAAGTTTTAACTTAAATAAAGAAGTGAAGGAGAAAATTAGGCAAACATTTAGCTTAAAATGGAATAATAAAATAAAATAAATTTATCTGATCCTAAACACAGTGTATTTGCCTGAGATATTGTTTACCTTCCAACTTTAAACCCATGCCCTCTCAGGAAATCCAGAATGACAGTTTCAGACTGAAGGCAAAGGGGGCCTCCTGTCTCAGGGCACACCATGCTTTAGAGCATCTTTCTTGAAAGCTAGGACCCCTCCCCTGCCGGAGACCCCCCTGCTACAACGCCATGGAGTGAAGTGTGCCCTGCTGCTGGCTTCCTGTGTCTCCATAAGGAACTCACTCACCTGTGCCCACATGCCCACCAACGGAGCAGTGCATTTCAAGTCAAACTGTTTCTATTGACGAGGCTCTGCTGAGAGATAAACCCCCAGGCCGCTCATGGTTTTCCAACTCCACACAGTCACCCCTCAGCACCCCGCCCTTATTCCAGTGGCAGCCCTGCTGGAGGGTTCTGTGTCTGTCATCACTTCTCATGACATTGGGTCATAAGGCTGGGTGGGACCCCAGAGCTCTGCACTTCTAATCTGCAGCCCGCAGCCATTGCTTCTAGAATCCTCAGGCATGTGGGCTGTGTTTGCACACTGTCAGCTCCTGAGAGCTCATGACATGTGACGGCTGATAACCGTTGTTGTCTAACTGTGCCGCTGCCACCTGTGGTCACCCCCAGCAGTATTGACTTTCCCTCCTGAAATGATGGGGAAGGAGGCCTAATCTCTCTTCCATGTGTCATTCTTTAAAACACCTGCAATGCTGACACACAGTTCTTAGAAAACTTGCTAAGAACTATTTTCTCCTGTCTCTCAGGAATATTTTCCCCTTTCCGTTTGCCTTAAGTATATGAAGTTTTGTTATCTAATCCATGAAGTTTTCCTTTGAGGCTAACTTGTCCTGCAGTAATCAAACCTTTATTCCCCAGAGAGATGGTTCTTTATAAAGTTAATGCATCTTCCATTTCAGAAGTATTTGCTCTTGCTGCTGGCCTGTAAATCTTTAAAGACCTTAGACATGTGTCCTAAAAGATGAGGAAATTTCCACTTCCATAGTAGTGATTTAAAACTCCAGGAACATTGTTTTCTAGAGAACAGAATGTACCTGGAGCCACTTGGACAATCCCATCACAGAATTGTCCCTGTTTCTCTCTCTCTGCTGGCCCAAAAAGAGCTGAAGTAGCCAGGTGCGGTGACACGTGCCTGTAACCCCAGCACTTGGGAGGCTGAGGCAGAAAGGCTGAGGCTAAGAGTTCAGGGCTAGCCTGGACTACACAGTGAGTTCAAGGTCAGCCTGAATTGCATAACAAGACCCTACCTCAAAGAAAAAAAAAAAACCTGTAGTTTTGGTCTCATTTCTAAGAATGACACATCTTTCTACTTTACTAAGCCAACGAGAAGAGGAAACACAGAAAGAGTTTTTGCATAGTTTTCCTGTCTATCCTGTATGGTGCCTTTCAAATTCTCTTTTTTAACCTTTAAATCCTCCACCTCTGCCCTCTTCTTTCAGTTGTTGATTATATTTTCCTCACTCCCTACTGATAAAGATCAGGTATGTAAGCATTTTTTGTGTTTCTGTTATAAACAATTTCTCTGTAACATCTCAACCTTATAGATTTGTTTTCTTTTTTGTAACCGTGCCAAACATACAAACTAGCAACATAAAAAAGAAGAGATACAGCTGGAACAAATGACTGGTTACTTAAATTATTTTAGAATGTTTTAACTTGAAATTGAATAAAGAAGATGTGGTTTATTTTTTTCCCCTAATACTATGGATTGAGTCGAGGGCCTACGGCTAAACTATATTCTCTGTTCTTTTTAAATTTTGTTTTTATTTTGAAACAGGGTCCCATTAAGTTGTTACATTCCTCAGGTTTAGCTTAAATTTGTGATTCTCCTGCCTCAGCCTCTCAGAGAGCTAGGATTACAGCCATGCACCATCATACCTGGCTGATGTGTTTTATTTTTATTTTATCTTTTTTGTGTAGTTTTTGTTAAAATAAAGTATAACCCCAGTATATGTACAAAATGAACTTCAGCTATTTAAAATGACACAGATCTTAATGTAGTAACAGAGAAACATACCCAAATTTCACAAATATAAAATGACCGTGTGTGTATATGTGTGTACATGTAAAAAGATTAATGTATATGAAAAAGTTTAGGAAGATAAATAGTCATTTATCAAGAGCAATTATCTGAGCTGGGCATGGTGGTGCACATCTGTAATTCCATCAGTCTGGGAGGCTGAGGCAGAAAGATCACAAATTCCAGCCCAGCCTAGGCTACTTAACAAGACCCCATCTCCAAAAGAATGGGGGGCCATAAGAGGAGATTTAGTTCAGTGCAAAGACCCTGGCTAATACACACGCATGCACACACACACACACACACACACACACACAGGAGTAATGACCTCTCGGAGTTTTGTTGCCTTCCACCTACAACAGGAATATTGCTATTGCAGGAGAACTTTCACTTTTGACTCAATATTTATTTGTATTAGTGAATCGTAAACATACACATCTCTCAAAAATTTTTAAAGAAGCCACTAGTACAAAATTTGAAACAAAGAAAATATGTTAAGGATATATAGTCAGTGAAGATTGATATAAAAATGTAGATATTAATTTCCATTTTCAAACTTCTGTTGATTTAAATTTTATTAACCTCAAACTGTGTTATCTAGTTTAATTTTATAATCTCTCTCTTCTGTTCATGTTAATGTTCATCCTGTTTAACATGAATTGTAGCCATTTATACTTGACTTCATAATATTGAATCTTTCTCTCTACATAATCTTGGTGAACCCTCAAGATTAAAGAGAAATTAAGGACCAGGGATGTAGCTCAGTGGCACAGCACCTGCCTGGCAAGCACAAGGTCCTGAGTTTGATTCTTGCTACCAAAAACAAAAAACCTGAAAAGATTAAAGAGAAATAGATTGTGACAACCTTTATGTCTTTTCACACACACTGCATGCAAGCCAGAGAAATGTAGCCCTCAAAGAAACACTATACTTGCTTATGCAAGGTAGAAGTTCAGAAATTCTTGAAATTCTAGAATTTTCTAGACTCCTAAGAATTCTAGAAATGTCTAGAGTATACAATTTCTTCACATACATTTTTCTCTGCAAAAGTTGTAAGTTCTTTATTTTTTCACCAAATCTGTGGCTCCCAGGTTTGTTGAATCCCTTTTGCCTCGACCTGAGTCTAGTCAGGCTCAATCTCCTCAGTATATTTTCATAGATATTTCAAAAAAGATGGTAAACTGGACTTTCCCCCATCTTTTTTCTCTGAAAGAATATTCTTTTACCTTGTTTAATTTTACAAATTTAGTATAATTTTTAGTTCCTGCAAGGATGAAAATTGATTGGTGCAGATTGCCAGCTTCCTTCCCCAGAATCAAGCAAGGAAAAGCTCAGAGGGAAACATGAGTTCCTGGAACTAATTGTACCAGCAGTAGACACCCCTGGGAGATGGGAGCTGTGCATCTGAAATGGAGGGCAGGCTGTAGCCTGGGGCAGAAGTGTGGCAAGACACGTAAGTTCATAAAAACAGCTTTGCATTTTCCTCTTCTCTCTTCCCTACTCTGCTTTGAGACCATCATTGCCTTCCTATTCACCCTGGAAATCAACGTCCTAAGACTCCAAAAACTAAAAACAAGCAACCCAAACCTCCCAGATTTAGAGGTTAATGAAAGCAGAGAAAACTTCCCAGCATAGATCATTGACTCCTCCACCCCTCACCATACTTAGACAGTAACTTTAGAATTTTATGTCCAATTTAGACCTCATCTTTGAACTCTAGACTAGCATATCCCAAGCTATCTACTCATAATTCTCCTTGAAAGTCTAATACATAACATGTACTCAACCAAACTCCTGATACTGCACTTAAAAATTGTTCATTTTTGCAATCCTCCCAACTGCAGTCAGTGATAATTCTGTCTAGTTATTGACTCAAAGTTATCTCCCAATCTATTAGCATGGTTTTGAATTGATACTTAGATAAATTCAAACAATGGTGAATTAGAAAGCAATAGAAAAGAATAAAATATCAATGTGCCACTATGCAGTCAATTCTATTTACAGTTGAATGAAAAAAACAAAGTGAACATTCAAGTGTACCTTTTACTACAAAAGGGAGGGAATATGGAAAGTACATGTGTATTTTTTAAATGAAAGAATAAATTAAAGTATAATGAAACTACTATAACCCTTTGAGGGCTGTTGGCATTCAGAAAACAAAACCCCAACATGCAAACCGCAGAAGCAGCCTCAAGAGCAAAGTCTCCCTCTGATATTCTCTTGCCTCCTGTCTCTCACCCCTCAATCTCCCATGAGTTGGGACATGGGAACTAGAATTTCTCTCCAGCAAATTGGGTCACTGAAATCAGAACCTCTTTTTCCCAAAACCAGCCATAAAACCTAAAAATATAACTCTTTACCCATCTTTCCATGTAAAGAACATATAAAGAAGTTTTCGGACCTAACTGACTTGATTGTAAGTCCTAAGACCGCCATTCCAGCAAGCAGCTGTCCCCTACCCTAGGGGAAGGAATGCTACAGGTGAGAGGCCAAGGAGAATGTGAATAGACAGGACATGCAGGTTACTCCTGGCACCACTGCCATTCTATTGCGTTAGCTCCTACCCCTCTATTCCAATTACAGGGCGACAGGGCTGCCCATTTTTCAAGAATGGATATGTACCGGGGTCTCTGTTCTCAAGGTTCCCATGTCCCATAAAACTATGATTAAATATGTTTGTTACCACTTTTCTCCTGAAATTCTCTTGCCAGTTTATTTCAGCTAACTCAAATATTAAAACTTCAGAGAGAAAGTTTGAACTTCCTTATAGGAAGCTTGCCTAATTATAAAACAAAATTAAATCAAGGTGAAGAACTGTCAATCCTTAAAAATTGAAAATAAGATGTTAAGTATATCAAGTTGATGCCTTAACTATATTGAGAATAACTAATTTGGTAACCTAAAAACACAATAATGTATACCTTGTCAGGTATGGTAGTACACACCTGTAATTCCAGCACTCAGGCGGCTGAGGCAGAGAGATCACCACAAGTTCAAGGCCAATCTGGGCTACATAGTAAACTCAAGGCCAGCCAGAACTGTAAGACTTTGTGTCAAAAAACTCAAATCCAAAACAAGAAAAAAAAAATTGTACATTCAAGGGAAAAATCTTAAATTTTATTCAGGAATCACATTGGTAATAACAATAGTAACATTATTAGTATAACACTATTATAAACATAGGATATAGCAAATAATTTGATAGTGGTATTTGAAACATATAAACATAAAAAGTAATAAGCTAAAACAAAATGAGTAATTACTAATGAGTAAGAATAAAAAAGACAAAGTTAGGCAAAGAAAAGCTGTATTGTCTTATTTGACCTAAAACATGAGTACTAATTTATGAGGTATTTCCTTTTTTTTTTTAGAAACAAATACCTGTTTCGAGCCCTGTACTGAGAAAAAGGCCTCAACAATGACCAACCCAAGAGCAACGAGGCCCTCTAGTGTTCGGGGTGACCTCCAACTACAGTGCTGTTTCCCACTGGAAGGAAACGGGGCTTTCGGGTGGAACTGGTGATTTTCTTTGGGAGCAGGAAGGAGCCGACAACACCCAGCCACAGCCATACTAGAAAGTAGGGGAGCTACTGCATTCTTCTGGGTCACATAGCAGAAATCAATGTGAAGGGTTCCCAGTAACCAAAAACGGGACATTATCTAGAAGAGTAATGAGGGCAATGCATCGGGACACAGAAAATATAGTATGTTAATATCTATATGTCCATAATTATATTTAAACTTAATGATACAGAAGAACTTAATGATACTTAAAATTTAATAGCCGGGTGTGATGGCACATGCCTGTAATTCCAGCACTCATTTGGGAGGCTGAGGCAGGAGAATTGCTGTGAGTTTGAGGCCAGTCTGGGCTACATAGTGGAAGTTCAAGGCCAGGCTGAATTACATAGCAAGACCCTGTCTCAAAAAAAAAAAGAAAAAACTTAATGATACACAAAGACCCTCACTGACTATTCTTAAGAAGCTACAAAAGAACAAAATCAGTTTTCTAAAAATTAGAAATGTGAGAGAGTTGGGACCCAGTTGTGTATGGGACTGTGTACCAACTACATGAATAAACATTGCAGTGTTCCTCTGTAGGCAAACAACTCCTCAAAGTACACTCATGAATTCCAAGAAGGCCCCTCAGGATTCTCTGCAGTTCACAATGGGATCAGCTCAACGAGGTGCTCTCACACTAAATTTCCCTTTTCTTCTGCTTCCTTCTCCCTTCCTTCTTCCTTGGCAGATTATTTCCCAGAATAATCACCCCCATTTTGTTTTAGGATCAGAGTTTTTATAGGACCCTATCCTAAAATTATTGACAACAGGAGATGCTCTACATAATGGAATACTATCCAGCCTTTAAAAAGAGAAGGAATCCTGCCATTGGCGAGGACATGAAGGAAACTGAAGGATATTGTGTTAAATGAAACAAAACAGGTAGTTATCAGGGGGTACTGGGTTTGGGTTCAAGCTGGAGAGACTATGATCAAAAATACAAAATCTCAATTAGGAGATATAAGTTCAAAAGATCTACACTTCACAGAACAATGCCTACAGTTAATAGCAACATGTTCTATACTTGAAAATTGCAAGAACATATTCTAAATGTTCTTGCTTCACAAAAGGCATGTCAGTAATGCACATGTTAACTGTCTCCAGTTAGCACTTCCATGTATATATACATTTCAAAACACCATGTTGTATGCCACAACTACATAGAATTTTTTATCTTTTAATTGAAGAAATAGCAGGCCCTCAAAATGAAATTCTGGTACTGGGTCACTCACTAGTCAGATATCCATAAAGACCCCTATTACTAGTGATAGGTAGAAAAAAGATAATTCTGAAGAAAAACAGATAGGGTAAGGTGAAGACAACTCAAGGCCAGCTGGGGAGGTGAGAACATTCGCAAGGTAGTATTTGAATAGATTTTTATCCTTGGTAGTCATAGGACAGATTCTGATGAAAAGAAAGCCCAGGATTTAATTGCCAGCCCAGCAGAGCTCAAAGAACTCTGAGTGTCACCCTAAACGTGTCCCTTATGGCAAGGCCAAGGATCTGACGTGATAATAGTGAGAATCAGAGACCTAAGGTGAGGATGATTTGGCGCATGAGCCTGACAACCTGGAACCACACAAAGTAGTGACAAATATTTAAGGCGGCGGATATGCAATTACCTTGTTGTGATCAGTACTCAATACATTTATGATCAAAATAGCACATTGTACCCATACATATTTATAATAATTGTGTGTCAATTCAAAGTTATTTTAAAACTAAAAGCACCTAAAGATCTGGCTAACATGTATTGGGGAAGATAGGGCACAGGAGGGAATATGAGGATATTAAACTGCACGGGGTAAAAAATAAGGCAGAAGCTTTTATTGATATGGGAGCTCGTTTTCTCAACTTAGAACTTAATAACTTAATACCTTCATAAGGACACCAAAGTCAGCCCTGAAATGCTTTGGGGGCGACTCTTTATAATTTAAATACAATGCTGTTCTACCATGAGATAAAGATGCTGGAATTGCCTGGCCAGTGTTGAGAAAGTGACCAATAAGGTACGAAAAGTATAAGTGTTAAAATCACTTATTACATGAATCAGAGACTGTGGCATCTGAGTATTTCCCCAGGATGGTCATGGGGCGCTCCCATTCCAGGAGAAATAAGAAAGGTGGGGAGCAGCCTTTTTAGGAAGTTCAGATGTATCTGTCCTCTGAACATCACAGTTGGGAAGGGGCAGGAGATTCTTCCAGCATGTTGGGCTCGCTATTATCCAAGTGGATGATAGGGTTACAGAAGAACAGAGGCCAAATGGTGGCACCTAATGTTAACAACCAAGATGAGCACAATTACTGTAATGCAGACTAAGGCTGGAGTGACAGTCAAGGCTCATGGCCTCTGCTGCCATGCAAATAGACCATGGTGTTACCAGGAGCAATATAAACAGGCTAGAATGTCGCTTGCTTTATGTAATCACTCAAAAGTTGAAAACTAGTTCTTTGTGATGGTACACACCTATAATCCCAGCACTTGGGAGGCTGAGGCAGAAGGATCCTTGTGAGTTCAAAGCCAGTCTAGGCTACATAGTGAGAACTTGTCAAAAAAAAAAAAAATTAGGAAGAAAAAGGCTGATTCACTCTCCCTAATGGGTAATTGCAATCCTGTTTTCCAAAACTAAGTCAGTTCTCAGACCCGGAGCCTATTTATTGAAGAGGAAGTCAAACCTTTGGTAAAGGATCCTGCAATACAATTGCAAATACACACAATATGCAAGCCCTTCCCTGCTCCAAGGGATCTGCAGACTTTTTCCAGATATACTAAGAAAAGGAGACCATGCAAAATTCTTGAAGACTGTTGGACATGCAATCTGAGCTGGTATTTATAGCAGGAGACCTGACCAATTACCACAGTCCCCAGGTTGGAGTGGGAGCTTGTAGTTAAATCCATGTCACAGGGAGAATATGTGCTGGACTGCCACATCCAGCAACAGCTCCTGAACTCCAGAGGGAGGACACTGGAGGATGAAAAGAAGACAAGAATCAGAACAGACGAAGCTGAGGCCAGTTGGAGTCCCTTTCCTGATGGGAGAAAAGACTTCCCAGAAACTGCAGCACATTTATTTATACAATTAACATAGGAGGATGTTTACTGAGTTTAAGGGGAGGGTAAGATCCAGAACAGGAAGAACATCTAATCTTCAGCAAAGCATCATACCTTGACGGTTATATGGGGAACAAGAGGGGAAGTGTCTATACTATCTCAGGGGATGGCCAAGTCATTTTGTGCTTCAGCTCCTGAGCTGCACACACTTCTCATGGGGCTCTGCCAAAAGCATGAGAAGTAGTGACCTTGTCTTAGATACCCAACGTACAGACAGCTTCACCCTCACACTGGATAAACCTATCAGTAGTTATCAAGCGTCAATTACATGCTTGGGATGGTTAAATTTTAAAGTCAGAATTGCTTTTTGGTCTATTGGATGAGAGCCATTATCATGGAAATTGTCAAGTGGAAGTCTCTAGAACCACCTGCCTCCTTTCTTGAGCATGACTGTGTTAGAGGGAGAATAGTGGTAGCCATGTTATCCATGGTTTCCCTTTCCACAATTTTCTGTTACCAGCTAGTAATCACAATAATAAATAGTAAATGGAATATTCCAGCAATAAACAACTAATAAGTTTTACATTTAGCCCTATTCTGAGTAGTCTGATGAAATCTCATACCATTGTCTTCTATCCTGCCTGGGAAAAGAATTACCCCTTTCTCCAGAGTATCCACACTGCATGTGCTACACTCCCATTAATTATGTAGCATTCTTAGTTACTAGAGTGACTATCATGGTATTGCAGTGTTTGTGTTTCAAGTAATCTTTATTTTATAACCCTTACTTTACTTCATAGTGGCCCCAAAACCTAAGATGGGTGATACTGGGAATTAAGTTATTCCAAAGAAAATTGTAAAGTATTTCCATTAAGTGAAAAGGTAAAAAAAGTCCTTCTGTAAATTAAAGAAATTATATGCTGAGATGCTAAGATCTACAGTAAGTTATTATTGCTACTCTCTTGTACTTAATTTATAAATTAAACTTTATCACAGATATACATTTATAGGAAAGCAATTACACAGAAGTTGGTGCTATCCAAGGTTTTGGGCATCCACTGCAGGTCTTGGAATGTGGACACAAGGAGATTACCATACTACATCTGGAAAGAGTTAAAGAAATTAATGCTATCCTGAAAGAAAAAAAAGAACACAGTGATAGTCGTCCCCACTGTACCCCTGTTCAAATGGCCTTTATTAGCCCTGAAAAAAAAATTAATTCTGCCTGCTGGGCTACTGCTATAAACATTTAAAATTTAACCAAATAGTAGCCCCGTCACAGACTTGGTATTTTTATTGAAAGAGACAACACAGCTTCATTCACTTGGCATACGTTATTGAGTGGTTAGCACATTCTGCTTAACTCTCAGCAATAAAAAAGAACAAAAGTTTTTGAAGCTTTAAAAACATTTTTTTTGACTGTGGAGTAGACGGTGGTAGTCATTCCTTGTTTTGCCCCAGGCTGTGTTAACAGTCCTGGTCTCTGTAATATTTCCTCCCACAGCTGCCCTTTGATCTGGCTCAGAATTCAGAGAAGATAAAAGATAAAGTCCATCAGTTAATGAAGTCTCTAGCAGGCTTCTGTTCAGCAAAAAACATAAACTAGCCAATCAATGATGATATAATTGAGTTACAATAGCAACCGATGCCTTACACTGACATTTACAGTATTAAAGTTCCTTGTTTTGTTCATTTATACCCTTGGACAAGTTTTATTTTTGGCCAACTCCAACCTAGAATTATACAAGGCACAGAGTCTGGGAAATGCTCTAGTTTAAGCTAGGTTAACACAGCACAACCCCACCACATCATCTTTCTTAAGTATAGTGGAAATAATCTCAGAAATTTGTATTCAAAATTAACTGCAAAACATTAACCAAAAGTCCTGATTGTTTTTTGCTTGTATAGTAGACCTCTTCCAAATTAATCTTATTAAAAAAGCAGCCATTGTACTATACCCAGGGCTTCTGTGAGTCAAGAATTCAGACAGAGCACAATGGGGATAGCATGCCTTTTCCTCACAACATCTGGTGAATTCCATTGGAAAGATGTGAACACTTGAGATCGTCTTCAATATCTGGAGGATGGATCCTTCCTTACTGTCATCTGATACCTGTGCTGAAATGGCACAACAGCTGGCCAAACCAGGATTATCCAGTTTTTCATGTAGCTTTTCCATAATGCAGCCTCAAGTGATCACCCTTGCTATGTGGGCTCAAAGCTGCAAGGGAAATTGCTCCAGAAAATAAAACAGCAGATGTATGGGCTTTTCTAACTTCATCAAAAGCCATGCTGGGGCTGGGGATATAGCTCAGTGGCAAAAGCGCCTGCCTGGCAAGTGCAAGGTCCTGAGTTTGATCCCTGGTACCACAAAAAAATAAGTAAGTAAATCAAAAGCCATGCTATATTCTACTAATTATGAGTACATAAAGCTACTCTAGATCCAACAAGAGGAAGTTGATTCCACCTGTTGAAGAGAAAAAAGTCAAAGAGTCTGAGTCTATCTTTAAAACTATCACAATAGAGAACGTTTCAAAATGTAGGATCCAATTTTTAAATTGAATACAAGTGTAAGAGAAGAATTTATCCAATGTCTCTTTGAAAATTACTCAAAAATAGTGGGAAGAAAAACAAACACAACATAGTGCGCAGTAAAATTAGGAAATAGTTAAAATCCTGAACCTCAAAGCAGGTAAAAGAGTGTGAAAAGCAGAGACAATCAAGCTGTAATTCAGGAAAATTAAGGGAGAGATAACCCAGGCCCTCAGATCTCAGGAAGAATGGGCAAAGGCCACTCAATGAGTAGCATTTGCCCATTCTCTATTGCTACCACCGTGCATTGTATTCTTTACTATCACTTTCTGATAATAAAGAATACAATGCACGGTAGCAATATAATAGTTATAAGGATCTACGCAACAAACCATGTGGCATCAACAACTGTAAAGTAAGCCTGTAGGTAATAAAAAGGAAATAGACCATATGAAAATTTTTAATCCCTATTTACCCATTAAGGACAAAAACAGATCTTTTATTTCTCCATACTTTTACTTCTTAAACTATAAAAGGTTGCTTTAGATTACAATCTAAAAAGATTATCTACACTACTTGTGAACTCATAGTGTTATTTGATTAGTTAAAAATGTGCATTGTAAATTCCAGGGAAACAAAAACATTTTAAAGAAGTTTAATTGATGAACTAAGAACAGGTAAAAATGGAGTAATATAAAATGTTATGTAATTAAAATCAGAAATAAACAGAGTAAGAAAACTCTGACAATAAATAGAAAGCAGTTACAAGTATAGCTCATAAATCTTCTAAATATATCAATAACTCTACCAACCAAAAGACAGAAACTCTCAGAATACAATTGATCTTAGCCAAAAGGCTAAGAGATAGAAACTGTCAGAATAGAAAAGAAATACAAACACAACAATATATTGCCTATAAGAAATCACCTTATTTATAAAGACAAATAGATTAAAAGTAAAGGGATGGAGAAAACAAATATATTATGCTAACATTAATCCAAAGAATGCTTAAGGAGCTATATTAATTTCAGCAGACTTAGAACAAGAAAAAGTTTCAGGGATGGGGAGCACTATGTAATGATGAAGGGGTCAGTTCCCAAGATGTAGCAGTGTAAATGTGCCAGAGTCCAAGCTGAATGGAGAAATGGATAAGCCCACCATTAGAGATTTCAACTTTCTACTAGGACTTGATAAATCAAGCAAGCAGAAAATAAAGATATAGTTTACCTGAACAGCACTATCAATTGATCTAATCAATTAATCTAATTAACATTACAGATGATTTCATCTAACAACAGAATACGAATTGTTCGCAAGCCCCCAAAGAACATTCACAAGCCACATTCTTGACTGTAAGACAAGCCTTCGAAAATTTAAAAGAATATAAATCATACAGGAATTTCTTAGACCACAGTGGAACTCTATAAGAAATCACTAATGGAAAGAGAGCTGGAAAATCCCCCCACCCAAAATATTTCAAAGTTAAACAACACACTTTTAAATAATACATATTCAAAGTACAAGCCTCAAGAGAAATTTTAAAATTTTTTGAATCAAATGCCAATGAAAATACAACTTATCAAAATATGGGAAATGGGCTAGGGGTATATCTCCATGGAAGCCACATACTGAACATGCACAAAGTCCTGGGTTCAGTTCTCAGGCCCAAAAAATAAACAAGCAAATTTGTGTGAAATAGCAAAAACAGTAAATATAGGGATATTTAATGCATATGTTGAAAAGGTAGAGCGATCTGAGATATTTGCGATCTAGAGAAGAAAGGTGATATAAACCTAAAGCAAGAAGAACAAAAATAAAAACAAAAATTTGAACAGAAATCAAATGAAGTTGAATGTAGTAAAATAGAGAAGATCAACCAAACATTTACCCTTTGAAAGAATCGATAAAATGGGTAAACTAGCCAACCTAACTAGAAAAGAAAGGCACAAATTATCAATATCAGAAATGAAAAAGGGGTCATCACCATTGATCCCATCCCATAAACATTAAAAAGATAACAAACTAATGCAATGAACAACTTTATCTACAAAGCTGGTATTTGATGAAATGGACTAATTCTTTGAGAAACACCGCACTAGTTGGCTTTCCTATCTCAGAGACACAGTACCCACCACCCACAATTTTAAGGTAGCGAAGTTTAATTTGGTTCACAGTTTCAAGGGATTCAGTTCACGGTCAGCTGGCTCCGAGGAAGAAACATCACGGGGGAAAGGCCTGGCTGGAGAAAGATGCTTCACTCACGGCAGCAGGGAAGCAGAGCCCGGGCACAGAACCTGGAAGGGAGGGCCAAGGACTAGATGTCACACTCAGGGTCACATGTTCATGGCCTGCCCAGACACCCCAAAGTGTGCTTTACCACTCCTCTAGTGGCTCTCTCTTTCACTCCCTGACCACGAGGGAGGGGCGTTGCTCTCCTACAGCTCCCGCCATGATGTGCGACCTTGCCTCGTGCAACAGGGCCAACTGACCATGAACTGACGCCTCCCAAACCAAGCCAAAATACATCTTTTCTCTTATAAATTGATTTTCTTAGTTATTTATTATACTTATGGGAAGCCGACTAATACAGCTATCAAAATTTCAAATGAACAGGTCTTCTGGCTCAGGAAATTTTCCATCATACATAGCTATGCATGTGAGAAATGATATAGGTAGGTGATTTTAGATAGCACCATGGTTCGTGTTATCAAAAACTTTAACACAATGTAAATGTTCTCTGATAGGCTACTTGCTAAATGATTATACTCATACATATATGAGAATTTTGCAGCTATGAAGAAGTAAGTTTATTCTTATATATCACATTGGAATAATTCTCCAAATATATTGGCACATTTTTTTAATGTGCAGAAACAATGTGAGTGTATGCTACCATTTGAGTAATACAAGACTAGGGAGGGAGAAAGGAGGGCATGGTGGTGCAACACCTGTAAGGCTAGCACTTGGGAGGCTGAAGCAAGAGGATCACCATGATTTTGAGGCCATCTGAAGCTACATAAATGAGTTCTAGGCCACCCTGCACTACATGGCAAGCCCTTGTCTCAGAAGAAGAAAGAAGAGAAAGAAAGAAAGAGAGAAAGAAAGGAAGGAAGGAAGGAAGGAAGGAAGGAAGGAAGGAAGGAAGGAAGGAAGGAGGGAAGGAAGGAAGAGCAGAGGAGAAGAATACAGTATATTGCCATGTTTATCCACAAACTATATAGATAACCTCCAAAGAAAAGTATATGAAACTAACGTAATCTGTATTTCTGAGAAAGAGAAATAGGTCATTGGGAAATAAAAAAGCTAGAAGGAAAACTTTTTACTTCTTATCCTTCAATATATTTTGAATTGTTGAAATGTATATTGTACTCAAAAACTATTAAAAAAATTAAAGTTAGTTTCCTATATGTCTCTTCCTCCCAATTCCAATTTGGGAGTCAAGGAATCCACATTATTTTTGTTTGCTTGGTTTGTTTTTTTTTAGACAGGGTATCTTAGTTACTTTTTTCTCACTGCTGAGACAAAATACCCAATGCCCCAAATTAAAGACGGAAAGGTTTGTTTAGCTCACGGTTTGTGGAGGCTTCAGTCCATAATCAACTGTCTCTAA
Organism: Dinomys branickii; assembly: GCA_004027595.1. NCBI lineage: Eukaryota > Metazoa > Chordata > Mammalia > Rodentia > Dinomyidae > Dinomys > Dinomys branickii. The sequence continues at coordinate 208,136 of PVLD010000676.1, forward strand.
GGTAAGGTGGCATGGCAGAGGGCAACAGTTCATGGCGGCAGAAGACAGCAAAAGCAGCAAGAGTAAAAACGGAGGAGGACAAGAGAAGACTCTTTCTGTCCCTTATAGTAGGTAGGCTACCCGCCCTAGGGTCGGTGTAGCACTCACACCCATAATCGCAGCACTAGATGATGAATCAGTCACAAACTCCAGATTCAGCCACCTCTGAAAAATATCCCCCCATGACTGCATGCAGCTTTGGGGGACACCCAGACACAAACCATAACAAGGGGTCTCCTTATGTAGATCAGGCTGGCCTTGAACTCACTATGTAGCCCACACTGGTCTCAAACTCATAGCGATCTTCCTGCCTCAGCCTTCTGTGTTGGGATTCAGGCATGCGCCACCAAGCCTGGCAAGGAATCTGCATTATTAAAGGCTCTCTAAGTGATGTAGAGACACAAGGAACATCCTGAGAAGCACTAACCCACATCACAGGCCCACATGTAAGAGCATTATGCAAGAAGCCTCTCATAGAAATGAGGGTGGTGGGAGCCAAAGATGACATCTGGGTGTACATCCCAGTCAGATGTGGAAATCACAACATTCTACACAAGATGGAAGGGAAATTTTCCAAAATGAAGGCCATTCTAGTTTGACTATGTCATCAAAAAGAAATAGCTGACATTACAATGGAGTTAGGGATATGTCAGTAAAGTTCCTCTCTTTGATTCCTCTTTTTCCGCAAAGTTGCTGATAAGTTTCAAATAAGCACTTGTACAACCTTTGCACAACCTCTCCTGTTGCCATTCCTTCTCCCTCTCTCTCCTCCTCATTTAAGCATACTTTCCTTTTTCTTAGCACATGTTTGTTCTACATAATGAGTGTACCCACGTGTTGGGGACCACTACAAAGTAGCTCTGAGTTGGATTTCACGTTAACCAATCGGCTTTCCCTGTTTACTTGCAAGTTGTCTGAAGCTTAGGCACCTTGTCTGCCGCCCCAGCTAACAAGGAGACTGCAGCTGCAGGCCTCTCACTCCTGCTGTGAAGGCCTTGCTGAAGATAACATAGCTCTAAATTAACTTACTACATTACTTGGAGAAGTCCTTAAAGAGATTCCCAAGTCCTGCCCAGATTCCTGCATTTCCTTTAGTGTTCCCCCGCCCTTGTTTGTAAACCAAATAAATACGGCTACCCAGAGAAATCTTGGGGTAACTCAGAGAATACTGAAGCTGTAAGAGTTAGGGCTGCCCTCCTGCAGCCCTGAAATCATTTCCATTGTTTCATTTATTTAAGCCTTCTCCGTACACTCACTTGGGAGATTGCGGGCCTGATCAGCCTGCAGTAACTTAGGGTTTTTAAACCTGGTTTTGATACACGCTGCAGAGAGTTGGTACGTGTATGTATCATGTATTAATTTTTTTTACTTCCCTTCCCGTCCTCCCTTTCCCTCTCCCTCCATTTCTAGATCCCCTCTCTGTCTTCATAAGATCTACCTCCCTGTTTTCTATCATCTGTCTTTTATTTCACTTTCAATTATTTATACTTTGGGTTTCTCATGTAAGAGAAACCATGCCATAATTGTCTTCTGTGTCTGATTTACTTCATTTAGCATTATGGTCTCAAGGTGAACACACTGTCCTACAACTGACTCCAACTTAGCCTTTCCTATGGTGGAGTGGCACTCCCCCGTGTGTGCGTACACTGCATTTTCTTTACCTGCTCATCCACTGCTAAGCACACAGGCCATTTCCAAGATTTAGCTATCGTGAGTGGTGCTGCTATAAACACAGGTATACATGTATCACTGTAACACGACGTCCTTACTGCTTCGGGGCAGATACCTAAAAGTGATACAGTTGGGTTGAATGGAATTTTTTTTAATTTTTTGAACACCTTTGTACTGTTTTCCGTAGTGGTTGTGTTATTCTACATTCTCACCAACAATATAGAAGCATTTCTTTCCCACCCCCACAACCTCACCAGCATTTGTAGCTTTTCTGAGTTCTTGATCACAGCTGTTCTTTCGGCGTCGTTTTGATTTGCATTTCTCTAATGGCCAAAAATGCTAAACACTTTTTCATGTCCTCTTTGGCTAGTTGTACTTCCTCTGAGAAGGAGCTATTCATTTCAACTGCCCATTTTTGATTGAGTGTTTTCTTTGGGGAGGGTCTAATTTTTTTAGTTCTTTATATTTTCATATGTACTTTTAAAAGATACCTTCCAGCTGGAGATATAGTTCAGTGGCACAGTCCCTGCCTGGTATGCACAAGATCCTGAGTTCAATTCCCAGTAACCAAAAAATACTCTTTCTTCTGAAAAATACCCAAAAGTCTAGATACTAAAACACATGTGTGAGTGGACACACACACACACACACACACACACCCTCTGATGTGTATGTTTTGAGAACAAGGATATTCTCCTACACAATCCAAATAAGTTATCATATTTCAGGAAATTCAATATTGGTACAATATATTTTTCTAATCTAGAGTTCTTATCAAAATTGAGACAATTATTTCCCCACTGTTATTTACAGCATTTTTTTCTAGTACAGAGTATACTGTGAACATAATCACAGTCAGCATTTGGTTGTCATGTCTGGGTCAATTCCACAGTCTTTTCTTGTCTTTTAAAATCTAATATACCCAAAGAATGGAGAGTCATTTTATAGAATTTTCTTTAACCTTAGTTTTTCTGATGTCTTTATAGTCAGATTCTGATTCTGTGTTTTAGGCTGGAGCAGCACATGCGCACACATTTTCTAGCATCAATCCTGAGGCACACTGTGACTTGTTGGTAGTGTCCAGGGTCTCCATGGTACCCTTGCTCTTCACGGGGAGGTATTTTGAGAGATGTAAATATCTTATTCCTTGTTAAAAGAATTATTTAAACATACTAGACAATAACTCCTGGATTCAATTTTCTTTGTTAATTAGGGTTTTTCCTTTTTACCTTTCTTTGCTCAAATAAGGATCCAAAGAAAGTCCATACAGTGCATTTTGTTGCTGTGTCTCTTGAGTCTCTTTTAATGTGTGACATGGGACCAGACATTCTTACCAACTCTCCCAGTGCAACAGTGCAGGACTGAGGAGCTGCAGGACACACACTGCGAGGCTCTTTCTTATTCTGCTTCCAGCACCTAGCTCGCAGGGCTCATAAATTTTCATTGCACCCTTGGGTTCTCACTTTCCGTACACACAGTCTCATTTTGCTGCAGGTAGCTGCTATGTGGGGGTCTCACCCAACTCTAGAATCTGGGTGAAGACAAGAGCTTAGATAGAGTTATAAATCATGACCATAGCCAAAGTCCCAGGGAGGCCTCAGCTGAGCTGCCAAGTGGGAGGCCACAGTGTAAATTAGGGGAAATAGACTTTCTTTGTCATTTCCTCAGGGCTGAGCTATGCAAGGCAGGACCCAAGGAAAATCTGCTCTTTGCAATTACTACTCAGGTGGAGGGTAGCTTACATACCAGCTGAAATCTGCTTATACAGATTTATTGGGAATGCTAAATGCTGGTAAAACATTCGCTTCAACAGGCAAGCTTCTTGTTGTTTTTGTTGTTGCTAGAGGTAAAGCATGAGCGTATGTTTGATACAGGAAGTTATATTTAGGAAAGCTGCCCAAATGGACTCACTGGGTTATTCCAGTGGAAACAGGAGCCATGGGAAGTGTAAGGTCTGAAAATCTGCGACTATGGAGAACGGAGGACTGTGGGCATTGACTGTCGGCATGAGCATCAAGGTCATCTCTGCAGACCGCTTCCTAGAAAGAAGACGTTCATTTCTTAGGTATGAAATATAGACCACGCTGTAGCCAAAAAAACCATTGGTGACTTGGTTCTGATTTGAGCAACTGCAGTAACTGAGGTAGAGAGCGGAAGGGACGCATTGCACACACCTCACTCCTGAGGAAGGGCTGGGAAGAGAACCGGCTGTTGCTACTCTTTGTTTCATAGAATAAAGTCTTCCTTCCCTACTAAAGTCTTCCACAGGAGTTGTGAATAATTTTTTCTTTAACATCTGGCTGCACTAAGGTACAGTGATGGAACGCTAAGTTTCCATGACTCAGTCCTATTTAGGAGCAAGATTATATGAAATGGCACACCCTTAAGGTAAAGTGTGTTTTTGAACCTTAACTCAATGCAAGATTAAACGTACAAAGTTAAGGTCAGCTAAATGGATCCCCAAGTGCTACAACTAACCCTCTTTGCTCATCTCATCACCTCTTCTGTCTTTTTTTTTGGTTTACTGAGACAGGACAAGGTCTTGCTACATAGTCCAGGTTGGCATGAACTGGCTCTGAGGTTGCTCTAGTCTCACATTCAAGATCCTCCTGCCTCAGCCTCCCAACTACTGGCATTATAGACATGTACAACCACACCTGGCTCCTCTTAAGGCCAATTCCAACCCTACTCTCCCATAAAATCTATCTGATTCAGGAAATTATGTTGGTCAACATAATTTCCACTCTCTCCTTACAACACACACCTTATCAGCTGCTCTTCCTTTGCCCTCTTGAGAATTTTTAGTAGAAAACTTAGCATGCATACAACTTTATTGGTAGAATTCTGCTTTCTCCTACTTTACATATAAATATTGCTACTTCAAAGGGAAAAAAAAAATATATATATATATGTGGATAGCTGGGAAAACTGTACTGTTGAAGTGTAGAGGTTTATTGAAAGGAATAGTTACTGCCTAATTTTTTTTTCTTTTTGATCAATTTCTCATGCTTATATCTGATAACCTGAACAATTAATTGGAAGGCAACAATATGTAATATAACAACCCCTGGTGAATTCCTACCATCTTGTCTAGTGAAACTCTATATATAGTTTTGAATGGTTTTTTTGTTTTGTTTTTATTTTTTATTCTCTTTAATGGTTTGATCAATCTTACATTCTTACATGTGGTAATCTGAGCAACTTTTTTGAAGATAGCAATATGTAATATAACAACCACCATTAATTCCTATCATTTTGTTCTGAAACCCTGTCTCATTTTTATTGTTTTTGCTTTGTTTTGTTTTTGTCTATGTGGTTGGTATTTTGCTACTTTTCTTTTTTATTATTCTCTTTAAAATAAAAATAGATAAATAAATACATACTGCTACTTCAGTCCCAGGCTAAACTTGACTTCTCACTGTTCCTCCTATGAAAGTTCCTCTTTTAAGCTGGCTCTTCTCCTGTGAATATTGCAGGGGCAGAAAAGGGGATGTTCCCTTTCCTCCCCCTCATAAAGGGTCATGAACAACACCTTTTAACAAGAGATAAATGATCAAAAGCAAAGACAACACATCTATTTGGCCATTGCTTTGTGACATGGAAGTGTTTAGACTGAGAACGGAAGACCCAAGGAAAGCTTGCTGGCTTCATGCATGGATACAGCTGTGTAGAGCTATGGGCAGAAGGGTCTGAATTAATGGAATAGCCTGGGTGGGGAAGCCCAGCAAGGTCTGTCTGCTGAGATTCCGCTTGGCCCTTGCTTGGAGTAACTCTCCACCTTGGTGACAGGAAAAGACCTTTCTGGAACAAGGGCCTTAATGTCTTTCTGGTCAGCTGTCACAGAGTAACATTTTTAGGTCGTACAACCGGCTCTGGTGAAAAGGGGTTCTAGTTTCTATGGCTCACCTTGGGGAAGAAGAGTTCTAAGTTTTATACTCTGCATTAGAGGAAAAGAAGGAATAAGAGACAGGAGGGCAGCAAAGGTCAGAAGGAAACTTTGTTTCTGAGAGCTTCATTCTGGGGTATCATTTCCTGAGCCCCAGTAATATTAAACTCTCTCCCTAACTACTATACCACCTCTCCTGAGTTCTCTCTCTCCCTGGTGTCCTTTCCAAGGACACAGCCACAAGCAGCTGCCACGATGACTGATTAACTGCAGCATCCCCTGGCATCCTCTTTCCTGTACTCCAGCACTTTCAAGGGATTTGGGGCCCACACTCCACACCCCCAGGTACTCAGGATGTTTGTTTTTGTTTTTGCTTTTTAAATTTGGTTTATTTTGTTGCTGTTTGTGCCTACTGGGATTGAGTTCAGGGTCTTTGCACTGAGCTTCTCTCCCAGCCTCCACCCCTTTTTTTGAGGCAGGGTCTTACCATATAGTTCAGGCTGACCTTGAATGCACTATGTAGTCCAGACTGGCCTCAAACTTGTGGCAATCCTGCCTTAGCCTCGCAAGTGCTGGGGTTACAGGTGTATGACATCATGCCCAGCCCCAGCCCTTTCCTTTACATTTTATTTTCAGACAGTGTCTTACTCAGGTTGTTAAATTCTTCGTGCTATGCCTGTACTCACGATCCCCCTGTCTCAGCCTCCCAAAGGTCTGGAATCACAAGTGTGCTTCACCAAGCCAGGCTTCAGGTTAGTTTTAAAAGCAGCAAGACTTTGGCCCTATGGTACCTTTGCTTGAACCCCACCCTCAACATTACTATCTGCCTGCTCTTAGGTAGACTGCCTAGCTTCTGTAGGCTCTGATCTCCTAATCCACAACCTTCTTGCCCAGGTTATTGTGAAGGTGAGATGAGATAAACCAAATACAGGATTTATGATACTTGTTAGCTCATACTGAGCTCTCCATGAGTGTGAGTTATTATACCTCTCTTAAAAAATTCTTCTTGGTTGTAGCATTTTATTCTCAAAACCAATGCATAAGCAATGCATAAAATACATTTTGTCTATAGCACACGCACACACACACAGACACTCACATGCAGGCACATATGCACATACATGAACGCATACTAACATTATTCAATCATAATACCCAACAAATTGCAAAGGCAAGTGTCTCACAACATATTAAATTCTTCACATCAAGAAAAACACCTAATAGTCCATGCTTCAAACTCACGCAGCTGTGTTCAGCATGACAAACTTGACCATGGCAGAAGACAGGAGCCAGCCCTTGACAGTGTACGCGGTGCTAAGAGCTGGAGGTGCGAAACCCAGTGCTCTGTGCTGTAGACGGAGAAATTAAGTCTTGCGGAGATTAGGAAATTTGCAGAAGAGAAGTCGCCGTCACTAGCAGGGTAGAGCTAGATTAGAATCCAGGTCTTCCAATCTACTGTCTTCTGATTCCCAAATGCGACTGCCACGAGCATGCTGAATAAAAGTAGGCCCCTTTCACTGTACCTAGTTATGTAAGCAAAGCAGATGACTAGATCAAACATCAAAACAGTATCATTATTCATTCAAAACTTATTGTGCAACCCGTGGGTATGGCTGGTAAGGGAAAAGCTAAAGAAAAAATAGATCTTTGTCCTTGACAGAAATCAAAACAGGCCACTCCAAAACATATTTCTTTAGTGTCTTAGTTACTTTTTTGTTGTTGTTGCTCAGACAAAACACCCAACACCCATAATCAAGGAAGGCAAGGTTTATTTAGCTCACAGTCTGTGGAGGTTTTAGTTTGTAATCAGCTGGCTCCAAGGCAGGGTGCAATGGCATAGGGACAACACTGCAAGATAGCAGAAGACAGCAAAAGCAGCAAGAGCAAAAGGGGAGAAGCAAGCCTCTTTTCCAGTCCTACAGTGTAAGCAGGCTACCACTCCCTAGGGCAGGTGTAGCACTCACACAATCTCCATGCCCTCCTCTTGCACCAGATGAAGATGTTTACAAAGCAAGGGCCCTGGCTCCCACCTGAGTCTCTTAGCTAACCTTCTAAACTTCTGGAGTTGACACAATAAACAACATCCTAGAGTCGTGGGCATGTCCTTTTCACAGCAGGATGTAAAACTGCTGACTTGCTTAGTTAAGTTTTTGGACTCAAGTTGACACAATGTATCAACCACAAAAATCTACTCCTTGTCAACTTGGAAACCAGATACTTCTTTTTAAACCTGATACAAAGACATTATTCTTTTCATTTTATAACCTGAACATTATAACTCAGTTTTAACAAACCTTAACAATCCCTAAATCTATCAACAGTATATTACAGCCAGGCGCGGTGGCCCATGTCTATAATTCCAGCACTCGGGAGGCTGAGGCAGGAGGATAGGTTTTGAGTTCAAGGCCAGCCTGGGCTACCAAGTGAGCTCAAGATTAGCCTGAATTGCATATCAAGACTGTCTCAAAAAGACAAACAAACAACAAAAAAACCCCACATTATATTACATTAGAACCATAATATTGGGCCCTGTCACCCCAAAGATGCATGTACATCCCTTTATGCAAAAGGCATTCAGTCCATCTGCAGGCATTGCTAGAGTCCTAACAGCTTTAGCGTTGCGGAAAAGTCCAAGTCCCAAGTCTCCTCAGATTTACGGCAAACTGGTTGCAAGCCCCTCTATAAATGAAAAGTTAAACGCTTTCAACATTTAACAGTACAAGATAAAACATCTTTATTCCAAAAGTTACAAACAGGGGGCTGGGGATATAGCTCAGTGGAATAAGCGCTTGCCTAGCAAGCGCAGGGTCCTGAGTTCGATCCCCAGTACCACAAAAAAAAAAAAAAAAGTTACAAACAGGGGAATATAAAGGAATGGGACCAAAGCAAGTCCAAAATCCTGCAGGGCAGACAGTAAGTTCTGTAGGTTGGCACAATGAACAAGAGGGTGACAGCATGTCCTTTTTACCCCAGGCTGTAGAACTGTTGAATTAGAACTTTGCATCCATCTGCGTCCATAAACAGGTTTGCAGACAGAAGGTTTTCTATGTGATATACCCCTCCTGCTAGCCACCTGGGAAAGATCTTTTCAGAGACAAAAGAGATTGGTGGTCTGACATCTGGCCCCAAAGTGGCCTTAGCATGACTGTTACTTGTTACCTGTGAGACTATATCTGTATGATAAGAAGAACTTGTATTTTAGGTTACGGGGATTGAATCTAGGGCTTTGACACCACGCTACATCCACAGCCCTTTATTTCTCATTTTGAGACAGTGTCTCACTATGTTGCCCAGGGTGGGCTCAAATTTATTTTCCTGCCTCAGCCACAATGCTGGAATTATAAGCGTGAGCCACTACACCCAGGGATAAAACAACCTTTGTTTCTTACCTTGGTTTTTCAGGTCAGATAAACAGCTCAGTTTCAGCTGGTGACATGGAATTTAGCGTGGATGACTCCCTTTTGAGTTTTAGCCTACTCTGTTAGGCCCAGTGCAGGTGTTTCATCCAAGATGATGGCTTCCTATACTTTTCATGTAACATATCTAAAAGAGAGAAAAACCTTAAACTTTCCTCCACCTTATAAGAGATTAGTTTGTAAGAAAGCAGACATAGTTAGGTGGGGGACACAAGGTCCTAGGTTCAGTTCCCAGCACCACAGAGAGAGGGAGAGGGTAGACGTGAGGAGAGACAGGCTATGAGCAGAAAAAACTACTCAGGACTCTTACAAAGTGATAGCCATCTTTTATGAACTATGAGCTAAATGCTATTTTAGGGAAATGTAAATTAAAATTACATTGAAATACCATCTCACTCCAGTCAGAATGGCTGGATGAATACAAAAACTAAATGCTAGCAAGGATAGGGAGGGAACCCCTTCTGAGAGAGATGGAAGTTAGGACAGCCACTGTGGTTGTCAGGATGAAGGTCCTCAGAAAACTACAAACAGAGTTACCATTTGATCCAGTTGTACCACTCCTTGGGCTAGGAATGTCGTTAGCATGTGCAAGGTCATGGGTTCAATATCCAGCACCAAAATAAATGAATAAGTAAAACAAACAAACAAACAAACAAACAAACAAACAAACAAAAAACCTCCTTGGTATATACCTGAAGAATTAGAGTCAGCATATTACAGAAAGAGTTGCATACCTATATTTACTGCAGTATAATTTACAGCATCCAAGATATAGAACCAACCCAGGTGCCCATCAATAGATGAATGGATAAAGAAATGTGGTATATATACACAATGTAGTATTAAGCCGTGAGGAAGAATGAAATTCTGTCCTTTGCAAGAAAATGGGTGTAGCTGGATGTGGTGGCGCACGCCTGTAATCCCAGCACTCAAGAGGCTGAGTGAGGCAGGAGGATCGTTGTGAATTCAAGGCCAACCTGGGCTACAAAGTGAACTCAAGGCCAGCCTGAACTGCATACTGAGACCCTGTCTCTAAAAGACAAAAAAAGAAAAAAGAAAGAAAGAAAAGAAAATGGGTAGATCTGGAGACCATGTTGCTGAGTGAAATAAGCTGAATTCAGAAAGACAAATTTTGAATTTCTCCCTCATATGTGAAATCTTAAAAGATGACAAGTACAGGAAGAACTATTATTAGACAAAGGGAGGGAATAAGGAGGAGAGGAAGGGGTGTGAGGCTGGGTACTGGGGAACGGATATGAGTAAATTGTATTATACATATTGAAGCCCCCCAAAAAATGTGAAACTGGAGAGGTGAGGGCTGGGGACGGAGTAACAGAAAGGGGTAAAAATGATCGAATTATTAGGTGCATGTACAAATCTAAGCCCATTAATCAATACAGCCAAGGGGCTGGGGATATAGCTCAGTGGAATAAGCACCTGCCTAGCAAGCACAAGGTTCTGAGTTTGATCCCCAGTACCGCCAAAAAAAAAAAAAAAAAAAAAAATCAATACAGCCAATAAAAAAAGTGAAAATAATAACAAAATGCCATTTCACATTTTAATGTCTCTGGAAGAGCTTTAAATCAATTGAGTGGTGCAGCGGGTAGTGTTTGTCTTCTTTCTTTGCAATCCGTAAAACAGCAGTGCCTCTTACACTCCAAGAAATGTCAGAGTCAAGAAAGCATCAAATAACTAAGGGGCAACTTATTTTACAGCGATGAATAAGCATTTGTTTGTCAGAAAGTAAATCTTTTTTATGCACAGTTAATAAAGTTAATATCTGTTTCCACTAAACTATGGGTCAGTAGTACCTCCGTTACTGATCGTCTCTGCCTGGCTAACCCACGGATTGGTTCAGAGAGCCTTCCACACAACCCACGAGTAATTCAGATACCAATTTCACGTGACAGCCACATTTGTATCATTAAATCAATGGGTTAAAAGTGCACAGACAAACGTCACGTGGCAAATACTAAGACAAAGGGGGCGCACAGCGTCCACACAGGCAGTGGTTGTAATGTGTTTTCAAGGAAGCCAAACACCCAGAGATGAGTGAGAGAGGACGCCCTCCAGGTTGAAGGCGCAATGCTGCACAGAGAGAAACGCACGAAGAATATTTGGAAAGCAGTTGCAAATGCAGAGGTGGAGATCTGTCTGTCAAAGCTCAGCATGACAGGGTGTGATCAAAGCATTAGGGGCATTGACACCACGGGCATGAGTTCAGATCCTAGACAAGTCACGCACTGGTTGTGAAAAGTTATTTATTTTGGGCTTCTGTTTCCTCCTTCCTACTTTTTTTAGTGGTATAAACTTGGCCGGGAGCAGACAATAAATGGTAATACAATTGGACAATTGGCTAGAAGGCTATGCGAATGAGCAAAACTGTGGGTTGGAAGGATGATGGAATCTGGTTAATCGGACTGTAGCACACCTGTAATCCCAGCATTCGGGAGGCTGAAGTAGGAGGATCTGCACAGAGTTCAAGGCCACCCTGGGCTACATAGTGAGCTGAAGGCCAGCCTGAGCTGCATAGCTAGACCCTGTCTCCAAAAAAACAATACATATGCTAGGAAAGCAAACATCAGGAAACTAGATGAGAGGCTTTTTCATATTTCTACCTGAGAGCTTAGAATGCGAGCAGCCTTGGCCAAGGCCCCGCCCACCGCGTCGGAGCCCGCACTGTGCCCCGTCCACCCCGCCCGAGAGCAGTTCTGTGGGTGGAGCCCCCGGCGGCCCCGCCCCGCTCCCGGCCTTTCTGCTCCCGCGCGTTTGCGGTCGCCTGCACCACAGTCCCCGCCCTCGCCTGCACGCCATTCCGCGGGCGGTGGGTCTGGATCGCAACGGCAACATGTTGGGCATGATCAGGAACTCGCTGTTCGGGAGCGTGGAGACGTGGCCGTGGCAGGTCCTGAGCACCGGGGCCAAGGTAGGCCCGCGGGCTTGCTGGGGACCCGAATGGGGACGCGCTCCCTCCCCCTGGTCGGGCCTCAGCGAGTTCTGAGGGAAAGGTGGGGTGAAGTGGGACCGTGAAAGTGCAGAGGCTTCCGTGATGATCGCGGCCTTCTACACCCAGCCCGCGGAGCTGGGAAGGAGGGAATAAGACGTCGGTGCGGCACAGGGACGGAGGAGAAGCTGATTTGAGGAGAGGATCCGTCAGGGCGAGATGGACACCGCCTGTTGAATGCACTCTCCCTTAAGCCATAGATCGGAGGTTTTTCGTTTGTTTGTTGAGAGACACCGCTACAGAAATGACTGGCAGAGTCCTAACCAGCAAATAAATAAATAAATAAACCTCCCAAATACTGGAGAACTGCTCCTGACCTGGGCTGGGGGGGGGGGGGAGGGAAGGAACAGGCAGTTCTGGCGCTGAGAGGTTGCCTTCACGGGAGGAACACCTTGAGCAAGGCCTCTGGGTGTGCAGGAGCCCAGCATAGAGCAGAAGAGTACTTGCAAAGGCCTGGGGCTACAGTTCCTTTGGGCCAGTAGCGTTGCTAGAGGGAGTGAGGAGGGATAGTTGCTGGATTTCCCCAATTTTACACCAGTGCTACCACGGGCAGATGGGGCTGCCTCCGAGCACAAACAGTGGACCACTCAGTTATGTTCTCCCTGCAAACAGGTGCTCTGTACAGTGAGGCGGTATAGGAGCTCCCAGCCCATGTTACCTGGGCACCAGGTTCTGGAACTTAGCACAGTGATTATCACACAGAAGCCCTCGACTCTACGCTGACTCTTCCACCAAACAGTGGTCGGTCTCTCATCTGTCCCTGTTTCCCCAGCTGTCAGTACAATGAGCTGCTTGAACCCTGACCGAAGGTGACGCTTTCATTGCCCACAACGGCCAGGCAGACAGTGGAACTGTTTGAAGCCGGCAGTTCTGGATCACAAGGCATGGTGCAGACTGAGGCAAACTGGAGAGAGAGCTCGGGCCTCCCTGGCAAAGGGTGACTCCTACCACTCACCGCGGTGATGCTAGCCAGTGTTGCCAGACTTGTAAGGAAAGCTAGGGATCCAAATTCTTGGTGTGAAATTTCCCAGTTTAAAATGAATTCCACAAAGAACTATTTTCTGAGTGTCAAACTATGGGCTAGATGTTCTTCTAGGCAATAGAGATGAAGAATGGGCAAAGCCAACAAATCCCTGCCCTCACACAGCTTATGTTCTAGTGGATGTGAACTGTAATGGACAACGTAATAATATGTCCTGTGTCAGTTGGTGACTAGTGGTGGGAAGAAAAGCAGGTAAGGCTGGGAGTGTAGTTTGGAAGTAGGTGGAGCATTTAACATGTGCGAGGCTCTAGGTTCCTGGGGCGGGGGGCGGGGATAAGGCTGGGAATGTGGCTCAGTGGCATAGCGCCTGCCTGGCATGTGCAAGGTCCTGAGTTCAAGTCCCAGTACAAACAAACAAACAAACAAACAAAAACAAAGCAAGGAGGAAAGAGAAAATAAGTAAGGTATAGGCGCATTAGGAGTGAAGTTGTGGCTTTTGAGTGGGACGACGATGGTAGAAATTGCTGGCAGATAACCAGGCCTGTAATCCTAGCACTCAGGAGGCTGAAGTAGGAGGATCTCTGCGAGTTCGAGACCAGCCTGGGCTACAAAATGAGCTCCAGGCCAGCCTGAACTGCACAGCAAGACCCTGTCTCAAAAAGACAAAAAATAAAAAAATAAAATAAATTTAAAAAAAGAGATTGTTGGCAACTGACTAAAGATATTTGCAAGCCCTACAGGGGACCTGTCTGGGCCAGATCCTGCCTGGTGCAGGTTACATGGCTCTAACAGTACAGCTGTCTGCAGCTGCAGGCTCGCGTAGTCTCCTGGGGTTAATGGCGGCCGTGACTACAGATGCAAGGCCCAGGCGGGCCTGTGGCCTGTGCCTTCAGGTTCCTCCCTCACCCTTCCAGCTCTGCCGTCTGTCTCAGTGTGAAGTCAGGGCTGACCCTGTGTCAGTTTCCCAGGCTCAGCTACCATCTGGCTTCCAGCTGGGTTTACCCCGTGGGCAGCACTAGTCAGAGACTGAAAGAAGAGAGAAAGTAGAGTATTTCTCCCCCTTTCTGCTCATCCGTCAGGTGTCTTAACAGCCGGAGCTTCTACTTCTCCCGTAGAGATGTCCATGGTTCTGGCTTTTACCGGGTTATCCGGTACCTGAGCTCAGGTAACAGGTAACCCTCTGTCTCTCCTAGGGGGCTTCCTAAGCTCTCCGCTGCCTCCTTGCCCCCTGCTTGGCATCTCCACTCGCCTGTTATCTGTGTGGCCAGTGCATTGGGTCATAGTACCTGTCTTGTGAACACTACTAATTTCTATTGCCTGTTAGAGCCTTATCAATACCATGTCACCTACCATTGATGTCGTGCCTATCGGGTTAAATACAGCCCCCTAATCAGCATTTCCCTCAATATCTGATGGGCCTGTGGGACCCTCTGGGGATGATAAAGCATCATGCTGTTATCAGGCGGATGCAAATCATTTTGCCCAAATGAACCTGTTTGTGCGGCTGGTAAATGGGTATAAAAATATCTCACATCTACTTTGAAGTTAATGAAAAACTTGTGCAGATCTAGGAATGAAAATGTTTGTATGCACATTCTACATATACACCAACATAATTGTCAAAACGCCCAGCCCCACTCTTATTAGCTGTGTAGCCTAACAGCTTAACCTCTCCGAAGCTAATCGTGAGAGAGAGTAATAGTTCGTGCCTTTGAAGACTGTTAGAAATGTTTTGGAGTTTGAGTGACCGTATAAATTGTTCAACAGGCACCAGGCAATTCAATGGGCACAGAAACTGCTCCTTTCCTTGAATCTGGGAGGTAGTTGGCGGCGAGTTACTTAACATCTCAGCCACTCTGAACCTCCAACTCCTCCACTCCAGGGCGAGAGTGACAACGCCAGTGTAGCAATTAAATCTTCAAGGGTACATGTAGTATGTGTTAAATATACAGAGTCAGCTGGGTATGGTGGCGGCGGCACAGGCCTGTAATCCCGACAGTCAGGAGGCTGAGGCAGGAGGATTGCTATGAGTTCAAGGCCAGCCTGAATTAAAAAGACCCTGTCTTAAAAAAAAATGAAAATATACAAAGTCAGGATGTTATTATTTTGAAGAGAGCTTCCCCGTGAAATTATCTCCTTTGTCCTGAAAAGAGACTGGGTGAAGCTCGTCCATGGCCGCTGGGCAGATGGGTGGCACACGTGTACCCGTGCAGGTGTTGGGGGCTGATTCCAGGCACAGTGACTCCACACAGACCTTATCAGGGGCCCACTTCATTGATCAGGGAGGGAGGAAGATAGATAGCCCCTGTGTTGGGCCGAGTGAGCCTGTGAATGCCCCGAACAGAGCTGACATTAATGCTGGACTAATTACTGGATTTGTGTCCAGCCTGTGCAAATAGGTTAGGACCCGTAGCCTAGATTTGAATCCTGCTTCACTACTTGCCCCCTGTAACTTGAGCAAGGTACTCAACCTCTTGCTCCTCTCAAAGTGAAGATTAAGGCAATAAATAGCGTCTTCACAGGGTTGCTAGAAGGACTGAATGAATGCATTTATATAAGGTGCTTAGAATAATAACAGGTACACAGAAAACA
This sequence comes from Dinomys branickii, assembly GCA_004027595.1. Taxonomy (NCBI): domain Eukaryota; kingdom Metazoa; phylum Chordata; class Mammalia; order Rodentia; family Dinomyidae; genus Dinomys; species Dinomys branickii. Next base: position 223,726 of record PVLD010000676.1, read on the forward strand.
TCCCATTAGTTACTATTGTTAAAATTTTCCTTCTTTGAGATAGGCTCCTGTTACCTAGGCTGGCCTTGAACTTGCGATCCTTCTGCCTCAGGCTCCCAGGTCGATGTGTTACAGTCATATGCCATCACACCTAGCTTTAATATCTTCTTGCAATGAGACATCAGGCTTCCCAAGTCAACTTGCACAGTCCAACCCCCATGCCAAGTGGCCAGAAGAAACCTGGCCTTGCAGAGGACTTGCAATCCCATAGCAAGACACATTCTCACAATATCTCTGCCTGGGGCTTGCATGTTGAAAACTGGTATTTGTGACCACAGGGTCAAATCCTCCCCTAGTAACTGACTGGAAGTACAGGCTAACTGGAGATAGGATGAAGGGAGGCTGCTCTATTCATCTAACAAGAAAACCCACCAAAATGTTGAATGTTATCTGGGCACAGTGGTGCATGCCTATAATTCTGGCTAGTCAGAAGGCTGAGGCATGAGGATCACAGGTTTAAGGCTAGCCTGGGCAACTTATCAAAGATTCAGTCTCAAAAGAAGAAGGAAGGAAGGAGGGAGGGAGGGAGGGAGGAGCGAGCTCAGTGGTTGAACCCTGGCCTAGTATGTATATCCCCAGTACAAAAAAAAAGAGAAGAGATGTTAAAATTTGAGAATTAATACTATGTTCATATAGATGCCTTATGTATTACAGAAATAGAAAACTCTAGTGAAATAAATTCAAATAGAGCTTCCTGGAGAACTGGAATAGTTTTATAATCTCCACCTCTTAAATCTTAAGTTTTTGCTGGTGATATAGCTCAGCAGCACAGTACCGGCCTGGCAAGCGCATGGTCTTGAGTTCAGTTCTTGGTACCAAATTCAAATCTTAAGTTTTCACAGTGGTTCAAATGAGAGGTTATTCACAGGGCCGCTGTGAAACCAGGTGGTGCCTGCCTTCGGGAGACCTGGTTTAAGACAGCACGAGGCAGCTATTCTCCAGGAAGCTTTGTAAGACTGAGTTCTCATCCCTCTGTCTCGCTTTAGTTATTTGTATTCCTTTTGTTAGAGCAAAGCCAGGTTTTATTGTGAGCCCTCTTATCCCAGCGATGCTTGTACAATCCACAGGACAGGTATCGCTACAGAGAGATGCAGTGGTAGTGGAAATAGTCCTGACCCCAGAGGAGTTACGGTTGGGAAGGGGATTAAGCACAGTTGTAATCACAGGCCATTAACCATGAAAGTACGGAGATCTATACAAAGATGGCTGAGCTTGTTGTAGAGGAGGGGCCACTCTACTGAAGTAACTTGCAGGCTGGGACCTGTTGGATGAGTCAAGGCTTGTCAGGCTAAGGCAGGAGAACACCCCAGGCAAAGGCAGCAGCAGCAGCAGGTACAGAGGCCCTGGCGTGGGAAGGACCAGGGCACTAGAGGAAATAGAAGAAGCCCAGTGATGGAGTGCCAGGGGTATACCTGGCAGGCAGGTAGAAGCTGGGCAGTGCCTGGATCACCCGGATGGGGTAAGCACTCAGTGGATGAAGACTTGTGGGCAGGGCGTTGGAGTACACAGAATGTTCTGCATAGGCTCTGCCTTAACACACCCAGAGCCTCAGTCTCCCTTCTCCTGGTGGCTGCCAAACTGACATTTCTCCATGCCAGCTCCCTGCTGAGCTCCCGACCCCCTTGTCCTGTTGCCCAGAGGAGCGCTTGCTCAGGCACGAGGAGGTGGCAGATGAATAGACAAAAGTGCCCCTTCCAGCTCTGGAATTATCTAGTTTTGGGAGTTCAAGGAGGGAAAGGTCGCTCTGGAGGAGGAGGTGGTGTAAGGCTGTCTCTGGGGGTGTTGGCTTTCTGAGCCAAGCGGGTTCCTTTTCCAGCAGCCTTTCCTGCCTGTGGACTTTCTGCCTGGGGAGCAGGCTGAGGGTGCAGATCGCTTGCACCGTTCCCTAGAGCTCTTCCCTGCTCCAGGGACCCTCTGAGAGTCACATACACTTCAGTGTCCTGTTTAGACCACAAAAGGCAGTTGAACTAATTTACAGGTGATGAAGCTGGCCTGCTGTCCGATCACCATGGCTGCACCAATGGCTCCATGTCCTGCAGCAGCCCAGAGTCCCGTTGGGGTCCGACCCCTGGAGAACCTGAGGCCGCCTCCTTTCCCACGTCCTCCTCACCGCCTTGGCTGCAGCCACAGCGGACCCCCTGTATTCTTCACCTGCGTCATTCCATCCTCGACTTCTCCTGTTTTACCACCGTGGGCCTCGCCACCCGGAGTCCCTTCCCTAAATGATCAGCGTTCACTGTGTTGTATAATGATCTGTGTGTTTCTTCCCACTCCTTATTCTTCATGTCATACTAATCTCCAAGTCTGTAGCACCTGGCAGAAGTTTTCAAGGGTGTTTATTTAATGAATCCATGAAACAATGGCCAGACACCCAGGGATCTCCGTGACCTGAGCAAACATATAATCACACCCACATGTGAGGGTCCCAGACTGGCCTAAGTTGTTCCTCTGTCCCACACCGGCCTGGCACTTCTCCCCATTCCAGGTGATAACCTGTTTTCCTGGCTCCCTCCCGTAGGAGACTGGGCCTTTCCTGATTTCAGAAACCATGTCTTTCCTCTCTGTATTTTAGCCCCTGGCACAAGGCTCACACTGAGCCAGAACTGAGAACTTGTTGGTTGAATGCCTTAAAAAAAGAAAGAAAGACCGAAGAAAAGAGCCTGCTGGCTGCTTCTTCGCTATTCCCTAGAGCTTGTGATTGGCGCCCCACTTGTACAAGACGTAACGGCATAAAATGACCCAGAGCTTTGTCCTGAGTTTGACACAGGCATACTAATGTCTGTTCAACCAACACAGTGACCAAGGAGATGAGCAAAGTGCTCAGCCCACCCGCACAGTTGTGGAGAGTCTTGCACCATCCGAGTGCAGTTTGGGGACGCGAAGCCTAGTTCCAGTTTTGCCATTCAGTAGCTGGGTCCTCTTGGGCAATCTAATCCACCTGGTTACTCATTTCCTCCTTGATAAATGACTTGGAGTGGGTGAACTTTAGAACTGCTCGTAGTTCTGAAATTCTGTTGAGTCACAGGGTAGATAACATTACTTTATAAGTAGGAAGATCAGTCCTCAAATAAAAAGAGTTCTGGAATTCTCTGCTGTGCGAGCCAGAAAGAGCAAACCACCCTGAGCTTACAGAACGGGTGCAAGTCAGAGCTCTTGGGAAGCCTCGGCCTTGGTTGGAATTGCTAAGCCCGGAACCCCAAAGTCAGAGCTGATTTTTGCCACTCGATTCTTGGTGGGGTGCCATTCCTCCTAAACAGGCACAGGGCAATTTTAGGCTGAAACTATCACACAGGCTTTGCTTTCAGATGTCTCTGGCCTCTTTCTTACCTCTCTCTTTTATTTTTTGGCCTTGAAGTTCGATTAGTCAGTTTTCTCCACCCTCAATCTCCGTTGTTCTCCCACCCAAGCAGTCGTCTTACTTCTGATAATAACTGTACTTTTTAGTGTATTTACTCCCTCGGGCTCTCAATTGGGAAGAGACATGGCTGCTTCAAATTATGCTGTAACGTGTGCACTCAAATTGCTATCGCAGGAGGTGGGAAAGCACCCATCCTCAAAGATAGTAGATAGGCAGGGAACTGGGTTCACTATGGTCAAGCTCTCACTGACAAACCCTCAAGGCCATCGGGGGACTGGTCAAGTTGGGGGGTTACCCTGCGAACCCCCAGTCTCTGCCTTGATGCAGCACACCCGGAGGCCCAGTTGAGTCCTCAGGGTCGCCCCCACGGACCGCCAAGCTGCGCCCCATCAAGGGGCTGCGGGGGGCGGTCAAGTCCTCTGGTCGCCCTGGCAGCTCGCTAGGCTCCGGCCCATGTAGACGCTGGGGGGGGAGGGGGCCCTGTTGAGTCATCAGGGTCATCCCGGCGGTCACAGGGTTCTCTTTTATTTTTTATTTTTTTGGTGGTACCAGAGATCAAACTCAGGACCTTGCACTTGCCAGGCAGGCACTTATTCCACTGAGCTATATCGCCAGCCCTTACCTCTCTCTTTTAATCTTGCATTACAAAAACAACAGGTAGTGCTCGCTTTGGCAGCACATATGCCAAAACAACAGGTATTTTTGCACTCCAAATATAAAGTTGTAATAATAAATATATTCATTCAGACTACATAGTCCACTCACCGCCCCACCATCCTGCCTTTCTGCAGAGTCTTTGTGCGGCCGTGGGACTCACACCCTCATCCTTAGTAGAGAATCACCAGCCCACAGTATCATAGCAAAGAGTATCGGACAATGTGGGGAAGCCAAGTCCTCTATTGTGTGTCTATTTTTCATAATCAGTGGTAGCAGCAGCATCTCCTTAATCAAATAAATATCTATTTAGCAGCTGTCATGTAAAACTCTGTAGTATAGTTCCTGTGCACAAAGACTGTAGTGCAGATTTTTCACACTATCGCCGTGTTCCATTACCAGAGAGTAAAGTTAATATAGGCCAACTTTTCTTCTCTTAGTGCAATAGAATAAAATTCACTGAAGCAGAGTGGAAGTAAACAAGAAAGAGGACAAGATCATGATGCAGACCATCCCTAAAGACAGACTTTGTTTCAGCCATGGATATATTCATAAGGCATCACGGAGAAGTTGTGATGCCTTAACATGGATCCAGTTGTGGATCGTGAGTTTTTTCTTAAAGTTTGAGAAACACTGCCTTACTGAATGTCCAGGAGAATCAAATTGGATTCTAGGAAACCTCACGGGGCGAGGAGAATGGGTGGAGTGCTGGGGGAGAGCTGCATGAGTGGCTAGGAGTCTGAACACCAGGGGAAGGGCATGACGTAGGACACAGACTCAGCGCAGAGTGGGTAGGGGAGGGAGGATCTGCATGGGGACAGACCCTGGAGCTGAGCGGTGAGAGCCTGGGAGGCTGTGAGAGTGTGAGTTAAGAGTTAGGGAGAGGAGTAACTGGGTGAAGTGATATTTCTATGTTTAGTTTCTTGAGGAATCTCCATACTGATTTGCATAATGGTTATACTAGTTTATATTCCCACCAATGATACAGGAAGGTTCACTGTTGGGCATATTCCAAAAGAATTAAGGACTCCATACTATAACGATAGATGCATGTCCATGTGTATAGCAGCACTGTGCATAATCGATTAGCTGTGGAAACAGCCTAGAGGCCAGTCAGCAAATGAATGGAGAAGGAAAACAGGACAGTGTAAAGGCAGTGGAACATTACTCACCCATAAAGAAGAAGGAAATCAGGTTGTTTGCAGGAGAATAGATGGAACTAGAAAACATGTTATGTATAATTAGCCAGATTCAAAAACTTTAAAATTGCATGTTTTTTTCTTACACAAGAAATCTAAAAATATATAAATTAATAAGTAAATAAAGGAAAAATGACAGCAAAAGTCTTTTGGAGACAGGGAGGGAGGAGAAAGGGAGAGGGGTTGTAACACTATTAAAGATGATCAAGATTCAATGCACGTGCCAATTTCCAAAAATACACTCCATTCTGTAAATTGTTTTTGTCTTTTTGAGATGTTTTCACTATGCAGTTCAAGCTGACCTTGAACTCACCACGTAGCCCAGGCTGGCCTCAAACCTGCAGCGATCCTCCTGTCTCAGCCTCCTAAGTGCTGAGATTACAGGCGTGCACCACCACACCCAGCTTGCATTATGTAATATTAAGATGCACTAATAAAAAAAAGAGCAAGGGAGAGGAAGGCCTAGGGGTGTAGCTCAGTGGCAGAGCATACGATTAACGTGAGGAGGGCCTGTGCTCTATCTCTAGCACCGAGGCAAGTAAAGAGGGAGGAGGCCCTCCCTCCTGGAGTGTGTATCAACAGAACCGCTCTGTGCCTCTTGGCCCACAGCCCCGCCGCTAGAGTGAACTCATCTTGTGGCTTTTGAGTGATGTGCTTGTTGTTGCGACTCTTGTCTTTCTTTGGTTCCTCCTGACTTCTTCTCCCTCCTCTCTTTTCTTCTTCCCTGTCCTCTCCCTCTTCTCCGGCTCTTTCTCTCCCGCCCCCTCTTCTCCGTGTTCCCCTTCCTCTTCTTTTCTTCCTGGCTCTCTTTTTATTCAGATGTTGGATCTCTGGGCTGGACCCTCTGATTTCTTTTCTTTTCTCTTCTATTTTTTGCCTATTTCCTTGACTTGGCACATTTCCCACAACTTGATCTTCCAGGCTTTCTGTAGAAATTTTCATTCCTGTTATTAGAATTCTTTTAGTTTTGCTACCAGGAAACAAACTCAGCACCTTGCACTTGCCAGACAGGTGCTTATGCTGCTAAGCTATATCCCTGGCCCTGAATATTTTTATTTCTTCTGATCTCTGAATGTTCCATGTTATAACATTCCAGTAGTTTCAGGTGCAGTATCTTATCTCCCTGTGAAAATTATTTATAGTAAGTTTTTTTCAGCCTCTGATGTCTCCACGTGTGTGAGACACCCAGAATCTGTTTCTCGTGGCCCTTCTCCCTCAGCCTGTCTGCGCTGTCACCAGACCCATTATGGAAAGATGCTTAGCGGTCTGTACTTGCTGTGGCTGGACCATTGCTACTTCGAGGGCCAGCACAGGCTGCTACTCTGTAGTCTCAAGCACCGTGTCTCCTGTGCCTCTAGGAAAACGTCTCCTATGAGGAAAGGGCCTGTGAAGGAGGGAAGTTCGCCACCGTGGAAGTGACAGATAAACCCGTGGATGAGGCTCTCCGGGAAGCAATGCCCAAGGTCATGAAGTATGTGGGAGGCACCAATGACAAGGGTGAGTACCCCCAAGGGACAGGCCCTGGTCTGAGGGGGCGGCTTTGCAGAACCTCACTTTGGCTATAGGAAACATGGGGGAGGGGCCATAAGGCCCCTGTGACTTCCGGCTCAGCATCATGTAACTGGTACTGTGCAAACAAGGAGTTCATCCCAGGAAGCCCTGAAAGGACGCCTCTGACGTCAGCGCAGCCTCCCCTCACTTTAAGGAATCCATGTTTGAATCATTCAGTTCATGGTTCTTTCCCAAGTATGGAGCCATACATATATTTTTTTCTATTTTTGACTGAACCCCAGGCCCTCACACTAGGCTATAGCCCAGCCTTTTTTATTTATTTACTCTGAGGCAAGGTTCTCGCTACGTTATCCAGACTGGACTGGACCTGTGATCTTCCTGCCTCAGCTGCCCAGGGTACTAGGAGTATAGACCTGAATGCCGCACCCAGTTTGCTGATTGTGATTTTGATTGATGAGGTGAGGTCACCCGTGGTAAGTTGAACCCCGTGTAAGGCAAGGCCAACGTCTGAGTTAGGACCTCAGCCACCAGGGTACGGAGGGTAGTGGGCCTTGGTTAGGGGACCTTGGTTAAGGTCCCAGACTCTGTTCTGGCAAATGAAGGGTCTGAGACCTCTCAGTCCATCCCCCTCCTAAAGACTTCTCCATCATGACTGCTTCCTGTCTTTAAAAGAACCAATCGAAAGCTTCATTTTAAATGCTGACCTCTTACTGTCTGGTTTGTGCAGCATTTGGGATCACTGCAAACTAAATACGAGGCAGATGGCTAAGTTAGAAAAAAGAAATAGGCTTAATTTTTAGGATATTTCTCAAGCTGATAATTTAAAAGGAAACTGATATGAACCATAGTAGTATTTTCTAGGAGCAAAGTAATCAAACTTTGGAAGATAAGTTGACCAGTAGGAAGTCAAGAAGAAATCTTTTCCTCTTAATGCTGTTCAAAACATCTTTTTTGATGAAAATAGGTATAAAAATTATAATACTAAGTCGGGCGTGGTGGCGCACGCCTGTAATCCCAGCACTTGGGAGGCTGAGGCAGGAGGATTGTTGTGAGTTTGAGACCAGCCTGGGCTACAAACTGAGCTTAAGGCCAGTCTGAACTGCATAGCGAGACTCTGTCTCAAACACACACACACACACACACACACACACACACACACACACACTTTATAATACTAAAGAAAATCTTGAAACAAAGTAACTATCACTAAACTGTATCTCCATCTCTATAGAGATTGATTGATTTGTGATACTAGGGATCGAACCCAGGGCCTTTGCACCAACCTACATTCCCAGACTTATATTTTTTTTTTGAGACAAGTTGTCTCTAAATCACTGAGTTGCCCAGGCTGGCTTCTAACCCACTATTCTCTTCCCTCAGCCTCCCAGCGTGCTGCAGCCACACTCGGCTTACCTGTAGTTCTAGTACCTGAAATGTCCATTGTTAACTCCATGAAGAGCAAAGAAAAACATGTTGCCCTGGAAGAAGAATGAGACCAGTGTACCCTCCATGTCCCTGACACCCACTGCACTCTGTTTTTACATTGTCAGGAATCGGGATGGGAACGACAGTCCCTATTTCCTTTGCTGTGTTCCCCAATGAAGATGGCTCACTGCAGAAGAAATTAAAGGTCTGGTTCCGGATCCCGAACCAATTTCAAAGTGACCCACCCGTTCCCAATGACGCAAGCATCAAGATTGAGGAGCGGGAGAGCATTACTGTCTACTCCACGTAAGGAGATGATTCCTTAAGCGCGCACGGGCAGCCCTTGGTTCCCGTCGCCGCTCCTTAAATCAACCTCAGTGAGATTTGCTTTGGGTTTTTGTTGCTGCTGAATTAATTCAAGTAAGAAATGCTGATTCCTGGGCTGGGGGTATAGCTCAGTGGAATAAGCGCCTGCCTGGCAAGCGCAAAGTCCTGAGTTCGATCCCTGTTACCACCAAAAAAAAAAAAAAAAAAAATGAATCCTGATAATTATGCATGTTAACTTCTTCAGGCTGTAGCACCCAAATATTTGCAGTGTGTCTGAACAAATGCCTTAACCAACTGCCAAATTGATAAATAGAGAGAGTAGCTCCTCTGCTTAAGCTTCAGATGAATCCTTGCGTTTGTTACACTGTACAGGGTTCTGGGGACTCCAAGAACATCTCAGCCAAGTGCAGCATGCTGTCACAAACCCGTGGAGATAGAAAGCATTGGGAAATACCTGATTCGCACACCAGGCTCCCTTGGAGTTGTAGAAAGGCAGGGTGCGTGCGCCAGAGCTGGCTGACCGCTCCCCCAAGTTCAGAGTCCATGGCCCTTTAAACAGAGCACATACCCATCTCTGTTGCCATCCTGGCCCCTTTTGCGGGCCCTCATTTGCAGTCAGCTCCCTTGACTGTAGTGGCCAGTGCAGGTTGTTGCACGTTGTGTGTGCATGAGTGTGCGTGCATGTGTTTGTGTGTGTGGTTTGGTTGTACTTGGGGTTGAACCCAGGGCCTCGTGCTTGCTACGCACACTGTACCACTGAGCTACCCAGCCCTGTTGCACGTTTTTATTGTTTGGGCCCCAGTCTTCCCCTCAGATGCCAAGTCTCTTCTAGATGATGAGTGACTCCCTCTTCGTTAAAATCCTACTGTGTGACAGGCACCGAACTAGTTACAGGGGAAGACTAGGATCCTCGGCAATAGTAACTCTAGGTGGGGGTTTGGTTCTGCTCTTGAAAAACCTCATGAAATGGAGCTACACCAATAATCGTGTGTTGGACATTGTTTTGGTCCCCTTGTAGGGGCCCTCCAGATTTGGTCATTAGCTTTGCCCCTCCAATTCTGCTGCTGGGGGAGAGGGCAGGTTCCCTGAAGATAGCGCTGCATGCGAGCTTCTCAGCCTGCTTAGTCCAGGCGACCACAGAGCCCCCTAGAGGTCAGCGAGTGAAGTGCAGGTATGCTGCTGACATTGGAGCCTGACATTCCTATAGTTCTGTCGTAGTCCTCGTTCCCAGTTCGCAGCCTTCAGTGCAGAGAGGCTGCAGAAAACTAGGGCAGAGACTAGGGCAGGAACTGAGGCACCTACGACTGAAAATTCGAAGAAGTACTTGCTGTCAGTCATCAGAGTGCAGGATAGGCCCCGAGAGTGAGTGCCTCCTTAAATACTACATCCTGGACGTCTGCTTACCTCACCTTCGTTTCTGCTCTGACTTTTCCATTCTTCTTCCTGTGCTTTGAGAGGCAACCTGCTGCCATAGGAGGAGCATTTTATGTGCATTTTCCCAACTCTACTCATAAGTACCAGGATGATGATGCTTACCAGGTCTCTTTCAGGTTATTTTGTTTTGTTTTTGAGACAGAGTCTCACTCTGCAATTCAGGTTGGCCTTGAGCTCACTATGTAGTCCAGGCTGGCCTTCAGCTTGTGGTGATCCTCCTGCCTCTGCCTCCTGAGTGCTGGGATTACAGGTGTGCACCACCATGCCTGGTAACCAAGCCTCTTTAAGATTTAGTTGTCCCGTGCATCAAGTGCTGATAATATAACCTACCTCACAGGATCATTGTTAAAGAATAACAGTAACATTAGCGTAATAATGTTTAGTATTTACTATGACATTATTTACAAATTAATGTTTCTGACCTGTGGTGGGTGTCAGTAATTACTCTTTCTCTCTGCCCTTTTCATTTCACGAGGGGGGGTCACGCCATTACATCAGTTCACATAAGACTTCACACCGATCGGCCTGGTCTGCAGTCATTCAAACAGACCCAGAGTAATACGCTGTTACAATTGTTCTCTTTTGTCTTTAAGTTTTTGTGTGGGTACTTTCAACTTATAAAAAGGTAGAGAGAGTAAGATGATGAAATCACGTACATTCATCATCCATCACTGATCCTTGGTCGGCCTGGGGCAGTTCTGTGTCTTGTGTTGACATGATTCCACCCTGGATTATTTTTAGGTAAATTCCAGACATCATATTATTTTGTTCATATTTTACTATGATGACAGAAGTAAATTTTTTTAAATATAATCACAATAATGTACTACTTCTAAAACGTTAACAGCAAGTTGTTAATGTTTTAGGAATGTAAAATATCCAGGCCTCAGATTTTTCCTGTTATCTCACAGTTTGTGTGTTTGTTTGTTTGTTTGAATATAGATCCATAGTATAGGATCTAAGTATATCCATAGTATAGGATCCAAGGATAGGATTCACCCACTGCAGTAGGTCAGCGCATCTTTAAGCTCCTGCCATCTGTGCATTTCCCCAGCCCAGGGCCGGTTCGCTTTTCCTTGTAGAGTATGTGTCTTTTGTCCTTCCGTTCCCTGCAGCCTAGATTTTGCTGACCACATTGGTGGCATGTAAATTAGTTCTTAAAACCAGGAACATGTCCAGATTCAGGTTTTAGAGTTTGGAACGAGAGTGTTTCCTAGGCAGCAGCGTGTAGGCCCATCCGGGATCCTAATGTCCGGCTGCCTCTGTTCTTGTGATCTGAGTAGCTGCAGATCCTGGATGGCTCGTCCCAGTAGAGCTTGCGAAACAGTCACGTTCTCTGTGTTTCCTCCTCCACTTATCAGCAGGAATAATTCAGCAAAGAGAGGTTTCCCTTATCTCCTGTTTGGTTCTGCTGAGGTAGAAGCACATAGAAAAAACAAGATACAAACCAGGAGTGTTGGCACCCACCTGTAATCCCAGCAGTCTCAGCGGCTGAGGCAGGGCGATTACCGTGTTAAACCCAACCTTAGTCATTTAGTGAATTAGTGAGACTGGATCTCAAAAGCTTTTTTTTTTTTAATTTTTAAGAGGGAGGAGGTGTAGCTCAGTGTGAACGCCTTGAATTCAGTCCCCAGGACTGCAAAGCAAAAAAGAGAAAGAGAAAGAAGAAAAGGCAAGATGTGTGCTCATGGCTTCTCCTTCCTTACCAGTTCTCAGGAAAATAAGTTCATTTCTTGACATCCTCCAAAAGTGAGACTTCACCTTTATTTATTTATTTATTTTTTGAGGATCAACAGAAACATATGAATGTAAACTTCCTTGATGTGTTTACCATTCTTTGCAATTTGTACTCTTACAGGTGCTCAGATTGCCCCACCTTGGGCCAGCGGGACCTGCTTCGGGCTGGTTTCTTAGTTCCTTTGACCTCACTCTGGTAGCTGCTTTGCTTTCAAGCACACATTTTAACTATTTCTTGCTCCAGGGCTGGGATCCACCATTTCTCTAACAAACCCTCGTTCCTTATGATGGGAAAAAGTATCTATTTAAAAGACAAATTGAACCCAGGTCTGTTGAAGTGTCCTTTTAATTCCCTGACATCTAAACAGATCATAGTACCAAATTTGGTGTTTAGCTAGCTCTATTTTAATTTGATAAAATTCTGCCTGTATATATGGCAATTCCTCAACCAGCCACTTGGTGTCGCCGCACAGCCAAATGCGCATTTAAAAGCACCCTACAGTAGTTTGTGGTATTTCTGATTCTGTTGAAAGGAAGCATTAACGAGATGACAGAAGGCAACAGTACTGTTTCAAGTACGAAAGTGTTTCAAATAACGCAGTGAGTACACTCAGTGCCAGAACTAATTCCCAAATGAAAGCTTTGCATCCTTAAGTCTTTTGTATGGCTTCGTGAAAAAAAAAATGCCTACAAAAGTTACACATTTATTAGCAGCATTAATCACCACCACTTTTTAGATAAATAAAATGTGGTGGAAAATAGCACTATCAGAACACGGGAAGGTTAGGGCCTGGCACCCAACACTGGGTTCTCAGCAGACCCGCAGCAGGAGAGGTTGGTGACTTTAGTGAAACTCTCACCATCTTAATGAAATGTCTGAGTATCACAGAAAGAGTTGGAAATCAGGAGTTTATTGTCAGGTGACCAGTGCTGTGGTCCCAACTAACCACTTAATGGCAATACTGGCACGTTACCAGGCAGGCCTCTTGGTGCCTCGGTTTCCGCATCTGTAAGATGGGTGAGAGGACATAGCCCATTAGATAAAATGGGGTCATATCTGTAAATGCCCACATGGTGCTACACAAGAGGGAGACACTCAGAACGTTTAGCCTATTCTCTTCTTTTGGACATCACCTCCCTCTGAGAATTAAAGTTTTATTAGAAAAAACAATGACAAAGTCAAGGTTACGGTAGATACATTTGGTTTCAACCCTCAGTTCTAATAATTACATGCATTACAATTTTGGGCAACTCGTTTCATCTCTCAGAACCTCGGTTCCCTTATCTGTAAGAATAGACTTAAGGCACTGCTGTGAGGGCCGGTGAAGTTACCCTTATGCGAGAACCTGGTCAGCTACGAGGGCCTCAAATTTCAGTGTCGCTTCTCCCTTTGAATGACCAGGCCTTTGGGAACTTTGACCTCGAAAAAGATGTTTGGAAGGAGCGCACCCCCTAAACCTCTAAGGGTCCCCATGTTACCACTGAAGAGATCCACACACCAGTGTGGCCCAAGTTCCTAGCTAATTCCAGCACTAGCACTGCAGGGAGTTGGGACCAAGAGGTGACATCTGTGTTCAGCCCCTGCTCTCTCACGTCAGACTTGAAGGGCCTCAGCTGCCCGTTCAAGCAGAGCGAGCAGCCTGGCCTTTTCTGTGCCTTTACCGTGGTTGGTTTTTCCTTTGTGCCTCTGTTCCCCATCGCATTCTGTACCTGCCTGATCATTTGCCTACTGCCCTCTCCCCAGTTAGAATGCAAGTTTCTGGGGGCGGGGCTTGGACTAGAATCTAAAAAGTGCTCAATGAATGAGTGACAGGCCTTGCTCCTTTCTTTTGCTGCCTTCTGTCTCCCAGCGCTGTCCCCTGAAGACCGTGGTCCCCCAGCCTAGCTTTGGCTGTCACCCACCTGTTGGTACAGAGGTGATGAGCGGTCTATCATTTTATCAAACAACATGAAGACTAAGTGAAGTCATTTGCTCATTCATTCATCCATTCAAAATCAGTACCCTCATTGTTGACTGACACTGAACCAGGAACAACTTAGGTGCTGAAGTTATGATGGAGAACAAGCAAAGTGTCTGCTGCCTTTAAGGTGGGAGAAGCAGCCTATGTAGGGAAAACAGACCAGAAAAAACCAAGTGTCTCAGGCTGGCTAAGGACTGTGCTTCTCCAGAGAAAGAACTGGTATCCACATTTTGAAATTAGAAGGCAGACTTCTGTTCAAAAGCGAAAGCCGTGGGGCACAGGGAACCCGACCGTAAAATGCACAGATGCTGAGGATGCAAAGTTCTTGTCCCTAAAGGAGCTCAAGCTTGTGACTTTCTGCCATATCCTGCTGGGAAGTTTTGTGAGCTTGGTTCCACTGGACAGATGTTTGCTGATTACCTCTAATATTTAGGGCCCCACCTCTGAAAGCCTTGGCAAGGCTGAGAGTCTGTATCTAAAACTGAACTGATCACCATGCCCTTTCTCGTGTGGTCACTAGTTATCCCATAATCCTTCACAGACCTGTTCTTGGAAAAGGCTTCCAGTCACCGAGTCTGTGCGTTGACATCCAGGTCCGCACAGCCAGGGCCGCCCTTCCTTCCAAGGTGCGCACGCCCAGTTGCCTAAGGGGCTTCCAGTCAACAGGGCCCCAAACAATCCTCAGGGTTCCTCCCTCAGTCTCTGCCTCTCTGTGCCCCCATCTTACTTAAGTTCCCGCCATCCTCCTGCCTACGTGCTTCAAATGTCCACCTCCTGCACCTAATTATGGCCCCAGTCCTGTCACCTCCCCACTGTCCCTTCCTTCCCATTCACATCTTACAGGTCTCATCGTTACTTTGCGGGACAATTATCATGACCTTGTGATTGGTTTCCAGCTCATCACCAGCCTCAAAGCACAGGGCCAGTGGTGCCACCTCTCCTTGCTCAGACCCTGAGACCACCCACTGTGGACATGTGCCCCAAGCCTGGCCCTGCCCTCCCCACATGTGCACATCTGGAGCACAGCACGCACTAGCATTGAGACCCTCTGTTCCGCAGCAGAGGGAGCGGGTGAACCGCGGCTGTGCCATCGTCTAGTCAGGCAGGGAAGCCCAGTGGCACTCGCTGCCCTTCGGGACATAGCCCCACCCCACGGTGCATGATCTCAGAACATCATAGCCTGCTCCCCCAGTGCTGCAGCCTGTTCCAGACCTTTGCTGAGAGCCCTCAAGCCCACCCCTATCCCCGCTTCTCAGTTGTGCGTGGACGGGATCTTGTTCTGCTGCCCATGTCAGCAGCAAGAAAAGACGCTCAGTATGTAACTGCTTAATGTCTTGCCCTTCATAACCATTCCCCGGGTCTTCTCAGTCAGAACCAGTGGTTCCCGGTTCCCTGTCCCCCAGCAGTTCTACCTCTACGGCCGTGTTTCCTTCTGCCCAAAAGAATGAATATGTGGTTCTGTCCTGACCTCTCTGCACCTCACAAGAGTCGAGACGCATCCTTTGTCATTATGGATCCCAGGAGTCTGGCCTGTGCCCTGTGCCCAGTGATGTCCCACTCAGGAGCGCTGGCTCCCTAAGGCTGATGAACGGTGCATTGTGTGAGGCCTCTGCTTGGCTGTTTGTGTGATGGTGGCTGGTTGCTTCCCTGACCTCCTTCTGCCTCACACACAACTTTGTGTGCAGCTGATTCTGTGCAAATTGGTGTTGACCTGTTGGCTGCTGAAGTTTTAGGCGAAGTTGGACAGTCACATTCAGAGTCATTCTATCTGCTTTGCCCTCCCTGTATGCCAGCACCAGGCACTTCCTGGAGGACAACACATCGTGAATTTTTGCCTCCTTGGACCAAAAGCCTGCCTCTTACACCCCACGATAATGCCTGATCATCTCACCCCCACCACTGCCGCTTTCTGATGCCCTGCCCTTCTCAGGCAGCTTACACTGTGGTTTTGGAATCCTGTGTGTGTGTATGTGTGTATGTGGCCCTTTGTTCCCATGATAACCAAATTTTTTATTGCGACGTCCAGACAAAATACAGTCCCCTGGAGAAAGGCTTCTCTCAAGAAGGGTGTCAGAGACTCATTAACAGCCTTAGGGAAATAATGCACAAGGGAATGTGTCCATTTCCTTGTAGGAGCTCAGAACACTGTGTGAGAATTCTTTACCTCCCTCAGACAGGCTCGGGAGTTGTGGAACTGGAGACCCCATGTGTTCTCCTCCCAGTGGGGACCAGAGGCCCGGGCGAGGAGGGATGAGGGGTTCAGCTGTGATCACAGGCCGAGTCGCTGCGCCTTCCTAGCTGAGGGCTGCGCTCCTGCTTTTCTGGCTTGTGAATGTGGCTCTGTGATCGGGGTTGGGGTGAGTTAGTTAACTGAGCAGCCAGCTGTCTGCTTCCATAATTTTCCCAGCTTCCTTTGTTTTCTAGTAAAATGCTTCCACGATGAAGCAAGAAGACATTTGTCTTCATTACCAGCATCTCAGACTGCCTGGATTAAATGTAAAGTTTCAGAGGTTTTCTTTCCTTGTTGTTTTCTTCTGTGCTTTCTGGGGATTGAACCCAGGGCACAGTGCATGCTGAGCAAGCCCTCTAGCCCTCTAAGCTACATTCCCAGCCCTTTTTATTTTATTTTGAGGCGGGGTCTCACTAAGTTGCCCAGGCTAGCCTCCAGTTTAGCAATCCTGCCTCAGCCTCCCAAGTAGCTGGGATGACAGCATGGGCCACCATGCCTGGTGCAATGGGGGCTTTCTAGTACTGAGTTTTACCAATCCCGGAGTGATGGTTTCCTCCCTGTCACTCTCTGCTTCTTGGACAGCCCTGTTCAGTGTCCCCTGACAAGGCCACCACTCAGGTACAGAATTCCCAGCATTAGCCTTCTGTACCTCACCTCACTCCTCACCAGGGCTCTGGCCAGCAGCTACTCCGTGGGAGGCCCATGTTCTGTCGCCACATCCATTGCTTTACCCCTGATTCCAGGTCTTTGCCAAGGCAAAGGAGACTTCTGCAGTGTCAGATGCACGTGTGGAGGCTGAATTAGCAATTGTCACATGAATGTATTTCGGAGGCGCCCCAATAACAGCATGCCCCAAAGCGGGTCACTGGCACCCCCAGCCACGCCCAGCTCTCCAGAGTTGCTCTTCAGCTTTCTTTCTCTGTTCTAGTTAGGGGCATCTGCTCCCCTCCACCTACCCAGTGCTTACCCAGGAGCCCCGGGCATCCCCCCCCACACATCCATCCTCTCACCTGCTCTTCCTGGCCCTCACTGATTCCCTGCCACTTCCACCAGCCCTGCAGTGCTTCGGGGCATCTTTGTAAAACAATCTGATCTTGTCAGTCCCGCTGTGAAAACCTTTCCACTACTGAAGACTCTGGTGTAGCTTTCAAGGCACATCTCCGCCTGCTTTCAGTCAGCCACTCTTCGCTCCCCACCCCCACTGTCCTCTTAGTTTATTATGTGAAAGAGGGAGAGAGACAGACTCCAATAGCAAACTGAGATATTTAAACACTTCACTCGCTAAATGAGTCCTGTCCACTTGAGGACAGTCACTTTTATAATCTCAGCCTTGGTTACTTAGCCAAGGGGTCTAATATGTGTCAGGCCCTGTACTCAGCATGCGGGATATGTCAGCGGACCACAAATGTCACAGATGCTACCATCCTGGAGACTCTATCTGCCCGGGGGACACAGGCCATTAACCATGACGTGGTGCAGTTTGGGTCTTGCATGTTCCTGAAGGCCTGTGTGTTACAGTCTTTGTCCCCAGGGTGGCACTGTTGAGAGGGTGGGGACTTTAGAGGAGAGCCCCAGTTGTCTATGGCTACTGCACCACGCACAATGCCATCCAGCACCCTCCCCGGAGGCCTGGAACCTCAGAAACCACAGCTGGAAACCAAAGCATCAACCTCGGTTTTTAAGTTCATAGCCTGGGGGTTCTGTTCCAGGGACAGAAAGCCGAGCAAGGGACCCGTGTGGGGTGCGTGTGCTGGAAAGAAGTGGGGGGAGGAGGGAACAAAGGAGGAAGACTGGGGGGGGGTTCCAAGGCTAAATGGCTTTGAGAGAAGGCCTGATTGGAAAGTGAGAATTGCTTTTGAAGCCATTTTGGGATGTGACTCTAAATTACCATCCCGTCCCTCCCCTTGGGCGTCAGGGGACTGAAAGTCTTGTGAGAGAACTGCCAGGTATGGTGGGCCCTCCCTATGGGCTAGCTCTGCACCTGTGGATTCAGTCAACAGCATATCAAAAATATCCGGGGGGGCGAATCTCACCTGTATTGAACACAGGCCTTTCTCGTCTTTGGTTCCTAAGCGGTACAGTATAACAACTACGTACGTAGTCTTCCACATGGCAGTCATCCCCAGCCTTGTCTCCTTTCGTCTCTTCCGCAGCCTTCTGAGATTAATGCTCTGTTATCTTTTCTATCCAACAAAGCCAGTGACCCACAGATGCCAGAAATTAAAAGAGCTGCCCAGCACCATGAGCTGGAAAGTAACAGTGAAGATTCGAACACACACTATCCACTGTGCCTCCACCTGCTACATGATGGCAGGCAGGGACCGCTCCTTGGGCCTTTCAAAATTAATAGCTTTAGGAGCCAGCTAGCACTGTCCCTTACCACTGAGAACAGTTCAGTGTCACAGCATGAGTAGGAGCTGTGGGAAACCCTCACTCCTGTTCCCACATCCAGCATCTGGTTCGCTTCAACGGGTGGTTCTCAGAAAAAGTCCTTCCTGGATCTTCATCCTCTGTCTGCTAGTCCTGTGTCCCCTCCGTGAGCCCCAGGGAAGGTGGAGCTCAGCTTCCCTCATCTGCCTTACAGTCTTTCTCCCACACCTTTGAAGAGCCAGTCTCAGCTGCTTCAAACTGGTGTCAGCCTCACCCCTTGCTCTGTAGCCGTGACCTAGACATTACTAGCATAGCCAGCCCTTCGCACATGAAATCCTGGGTGTTTGTCACATCAGGGACCCCTCGATCGGCATGTTGAATGCATGCCAAGCGTGACTAACCACTCATAAAAGAGCAAAGCATGATTCAGTGAACACCACGAAAAACAATGCACTATTTGGCTTCATCTTGGCCTGGGGCGAATTCAGACTTTTGAGTCATAAAGCTCGTGAGAGACGTGGGTGTATTTGACTCTCATAAAGATTTTAGTGCAAGCCAGATTTAGAGTGGTATATTTAAGCTACAGATTGACTTCTGGTACAGAGGCAGATGATGTAAGGGAACTAATTATCTCCAAAAAAAAAGTATGAGGAATGTGCACAGGGCTATGTAAAGCTTGTGCGGGGTCCCATCCAAGACTTCTTGGGTCTTTGCCTTTATTAGTTCTGATGTAATGAAGCTGTCAAGTATCCTTGCCGTGGAAGCAGTCATTATAGCTGCTCTGCTTTGGGAGAAGCACTAGCGCCTGCCCTTAGAGCAGCAGCTCCACCCCGTCTCCTACTTGTCCCTCCCTCCTGCTGGCCACGGAGGCCAGAGAGGGGCAGGTGGGCGGTAGGAGGAATTAAGTGAAAACACTGGGGGTGGAGGGTGGCCTGGGGAACAGCTTACCATCTCTTTGGGAAATTATAGGTAAGGGAAGCTCACGTGTAGGATGTGACTTTTATGTTTCAGGCCCTGTAATCGTTATAATTTTGACCTCTGTTACTTCAGGTAATACTCACTACTTTGGAGGAAAAAGAAAATACGTGACATTTTTTTTTACAGAGGTAGAAACTGAAGCCCAGAAATGTCACGACCACCCACGTGGGACGCAGCGGGCCCACAGTCGCGCCGCTAGTGTGCTTGTCATAATCAGTATGGCGGCGCCTCCCTTTGAAGACTCTCCCTGTCTCTCCCAAGGCCGTGTCCTCTCTTACCAGCCCTTGCTCTTGTCTCCTCAGGCAGTTCGGCGGCTATGCCAAGGAAGCGGACTACATAACTCAGGCCAGGCAACTGCGTGCTGCTCTGGAGGGAACAGCCACCTACCGAGGTGACATCTACTTCTGCACGGGATATGACCCTCCCATGAAGCCATACGGACGTCGCAATGAGGTCTGGCTGCTGAAGACATGAGTGACACGTGGAGCCGAGGGCCTCCCGGAAGTGGGCCTCAGTGTCCCTGCACACGGGGTCGGCAAGGGGGCAGGACGTGTCCAGTCCCAGCTTGCCCAGTCTGTCACTGCTGGGTTCTCTGAAGTAATCATGTTGCGTACCTCGAGTGTCTTTTTTCACGTTGCGAAGTAATACAGCCAGGCTAAGCGGCAGCATTCTCATTGATTTAGAAAATTCTGTGACAGATCAGAAAAACACCCCAGCAGTATTTTCTCATCCATCTGGGTTGCAGAAAACCGATTTTTTTTAAATGATCAAATTTGTATTTTGTGAGGGATTATGTGGTTTGTGAAGTCTTTCATCTGTGATTCTTATAAAAGTTCTCTCTAAAAAAAATCAGAAATAAAAATCTTTGCCGTAAGCACCTGAGAAAAATCCTGAGAATAATTATTTCCAAGGCGCTAGGGCAGCGATGGCAAACCTTTTAGAGCTGTGAAAGATACAAAGACCCGCTGCAGCATGCGTGCCACAGGCTCACCACCGCTGCCCTCGGGTCTCACAGATAACGTGGCTGTGGGTGCTGCTGACGGTGGTCACCACAGCAGGCGTCCTGTGTTGGGTTCCAAAGCGCTTCCAAACATAAATGCAGAGGCCCTGGGAAGGAGGGTGCACCGCATCCTTGACTGTCTCCCAGCCAACATTTCCTGGCACTCACATGGTACATCCATGGCCATACGGAGGAGGTGATGCTCACAGGCACAGCTGTGGTCCACGGAGGGTCCCAGGAATTACAAAAGCGGACTGGAGAGAAAAATCACAGGCAACCCCACAGGCAGAATGTTTGCCAGGAGGATTTCTTCAGTCTGGTGAGGTAAGAAAAAGCTGTGTGAAGAGGGGAGAAATGAGAGAAGCCACGTTCAGCTCGGCCTGCAGAGAAGGCAAGAAGAGGCCAGGCTGTGGGGAGGGTGGAGCAGAGCTGGAGCAGATCTGGGGGGTGGGCGAGTCCGCAGGTCCCAGGGCCGGGAGGGGGCACCCAGATCTTCACGGGGTGCACAAGGGCCTGGCCTGTCAACAGCCCCGCCTCAGACAATGGCAATGCTTCTCCAGGAAAAACCTACCACCGCAGACCCGTCCGGGTTACTTCAGGAGCAGTGACGACTCTATGAGGTGCTTCCTAGGGAAGAAACCAGAGCTGTAGCCTTTACCACAGAGGGCTCAGGCGACATGAGTGAGGCTCCTTGAGGAGGAATGAGAGCTGCCATTGCCTCCCCTGGAGGCTGTGGCCATTTCTGAAGACTCCCCAGTGAGACACCAGGCCCACACCACACCACATACAGACTTTCTTGGGGGGACAGTGACAGTCCCCACAGATGTGAGGAGGACTGGGTTCCCACAGCCTCACACCGAACTGCGGACCAAGACAAACATGCAGCCACAGTGGCCGCAGGATATGCCAAAGGTTTGGATCTTTTTCCTAGGAAAAATTAAAAGCGTATGAATGGGTCTGATTCCATTGTGTCTTAGAAGGAAAATCCTGGCCATGGTGCGGAAAACGGACGAAAAGGGATGTGGCAAGGTGACTGATGACAGTGGTAAGTAAAAGATGATGGTAGTCCCAGTGAGAGTGACCCAGTGTGGATGGAGAAGTGCACAGTTTGGAACAAGAGATGGGGTCTGCAGGACTTGTGACTGATGGTGATTGACATACGGGAGAAAGATCTGGAGGGGATCAGAACATGTCGCCCCAAGTATACCGGTTTGGCAAATTGATTATTTTCAGCTGAAGGCAGTTGAGAAACAGCAGACACAGGAAGGCTTCTCTGCCCTCTTCTTTCCTACCAAAAACCAGGGTGTAAATTTCCCCTGAGAAATACCTTGTTTAACAAAGGGAGAGGATATCTTTTTCACCAGAGGTGGGAAGCGAATGCCAGGTTGAATATGTAAAATCCTACTAACGCAACATTTATTTTCCATGAGTTTCCCCTATATGTCTACTGGTCAGTTTCCCACAGTTTTCCAAACCCCTTTATCCTTTGTCTTACCATGTCTCCACAATGTACCGTTCTTTGTTAAAATGGTGTATAAGCCCTGGGGTCTGTTTGCTTCTTTCTATGAAGCAGCCCCCATGCCATACACAAAAGATGAACATCAGGTAAAACTTGTATGCTTTTTCTCCTGTGAATCCATCTTTTGTCACGTCGACTCACAGACCTCAACCATAAAATTCAAAAGGATAAGAGGAAAGTCTTCCCTTTATACAGAGTTGAGTACAATGCCCAGAATCTTGGCTTGGATGAGTGGGTGGATGGGCTAGAGATAGGGAACACAGGGAGAAGCAGAGTGACCAGAACGGTTTCAGGAAGGGAAGATTGCCGAGGATTCAAATGAAGACACCTAGTGGACATCCAGAAGCACAAATCTGATAATAAAAAGGTAACTTGTAGGTTTATGTTTGCAAAGCATATAAAGAAAGATGGAATAGATGAACTATGAATTCTCGAGGAAAGGCTGTTGAGTAAAGAGGAAAACCCCAAGCAAAATCTCAGAGGAACCCAAATATTTAGAGAAGAGCAGTGAAAAAGAGCCTGACAAAGCTACAAATAAAATGGCCAGGAGCAGAGGAGAAATGTCAGAAAGTCGAGAGAAGAGAGAAGCGGTCAGCATGTGTGACAGAAGCCCGGGATCATCCAGGGTACAGCCCTGTTCCGCTCCCCAAGCTCCTGCGACAGCCTCCTCCCTGGTCTCCATATTCCCACTCTTCCCTTTGGTGCATTTGCTACACAACACCAGAAAGATCTTTGCTTAAAACTCTCATTTGGCACGTAGAGTACAACTCAAGCTCCACTTCAGGACCTGCGGGGCCCTGTACAAAGCACCCCTGGCTAGTGCACCTCTCCTTTGCTTTCTGATACCTCTCCCTGCCTGTCCCCAGCCTTGGACACACTAAATCCTTTACTGCTTTAGGGACCTTGCAATAGCTGTTACCTGTTTTCCCTGGAAAGAAGTCCTAGGTGGAAAAATAATTAGCCCTGAAAACTGAAGATGGAAAGTTCCAGCCCCCATCAGTCTCCCTTTGCCTTACCTGCCAATGGTATTCTGCTCAGTGGCTGCTCTGTAAGGTGGGTAAGGCAAGGATACACTGGCGGGGGGCTGGCATTTTTTACCTCTAATTTTCAAGGCTGATTATTTTCCGGCTAGGTCTTATTTTTGAGAAAACACAGGTTGTTCTCTAGCGGAGCATCACGCTTTTCTCTTTGTAACGCAAACTACCATTTGTAGTCTTTGAACTCACTCGTTTTCTTTCTGCTATCTCACACTAGATAGAAGTTTGGCAAGAAATGGCCCATCCTTGCTTTGCTCTCCATTACATGCCTCATCTAGGTCAGGGACATACCATTTAGGAGTGCACTAAACTGTCAGTAACAGAAAACTTAACCAATACTAATTTAAACCCATGAGGTTTTCTTGTCTCACATAGAAGAAATACAGAGGTAGGTCTGGTGGTCCAGTGTTGGCATCTCTGCAACTGTCTTGCTCTTTCCCTCAGGACAGCAAGATGGCTGGCACAGCTCCTGCCATCACATCATGTTCAAGGCAGGAAAAGGGGGAAAAGAGGAGTGAATGTATCATTTCCCATCTGTCCCAATGTATGAGGAAGCAAAAGCTTTTCCAGATGTTTCTCCATTGGAGTTCCCCTTGTATTTTATGGGCCAGAACTGACATACAGGGCCATCCTTACCTAGCAGGAAGCTAGAGAAAATGTATGTTTGGCTTTCTAGCCTTAGGTGTGGGAAACAGCAAGAGGCATATGCAGAATGCCTTTGGATAGCTCACCAAGGGTACCGGGAGTGTACCTGGGGTCAGAGCGTGGAAAGGCGGGAGTCAGCTGGGGGATGGGATGAGGCCGCGTGGTAGAAGGCCCTGCAGGCTTTCATTCTACATTCTCACTGCTAAACTGTGCACAGCCTGCAAGCACTGTGCTGCCTCCACGCCCGGTGAACCCTGCTGTGGCCATCTCTCTTCTCTCCTTCGCAAAGCCGTGACAGTGAAGCATACACAGTCAAGAAGAGGGATGATTTTCAGCCATTGCCCCACACTGAGGACACAGGGTGGCAGGTTGATGATACAGTGACTTAGGGGACAAGGGGATAAGATCTGAAGACATGAAATAGTTACTCTCATCCTGGATCTAAGAATTAAAAAAAGAAACAAACAAACAGGACCACAGACACCGGAGTTCCTAATTGCCAAGCCGTGGCTACCAAAGCCATCTTTTCCCTGATTCCCACCTGCCCTTTGGTCTGTATCTTTCCCAAAACAGAAGCTAACAAAATCTCCTCTGGCTGTCGTCTTGCTGCCCCCTCCCTAGGGTCTGCAGTAGAGCAAATGGCTAGTATTTTAGGTTGCTGTATAACTAAGTTGAAAAATGGTCAAGAGGAGGGTGTAGGTGTAGTATATACCTAAGCTGCACCCTGGGTTTACTGCCCAGGGTCTTAGCCTCGGGGCAGCAGCCTCTCCAGCGCTGAGTCTGTAAGGATGCTTTGCCTTTCTGCCAGGAGCCGCCCTCCTGTGGCATTAACATTCCTTGTGTTTTTGTGAGCTCCACCCAGCAGAATTGTTCTGCATGTGCCAGGGCACGATGGCACACTCAGGCTTACATGTGTGTTTAAGGGGCACAGGGTGGTTACGTGTATAAACACAGGAGACACTTGGCTGAGTTCAGGGAGTTGGTTGGTCATCATTCATTGAAGGAAGACCTCTTAATTCCCACTTGGCTTCTCCACTCTTGACTAATAGCCCTTTGATCTTGAGCTTGGTAATTAAAGTTTTATGGCATGCCTCACTGATGGGTATTTATATGGTTGAATGCCTTGGACTTTACCTTTGAATTTATATTCTCAGCTAGCCCCAGGCTTTCCCCCTTAGAAATATGTTTGTTTCTATGGCAACATTATTCTTTAGGATGTTAGGGGCTGACCCAAGTCAAAATGCAGAATCAAGAATCAAACTAGATAAGGTAGAAATGTTAGTACCCAGTACCCACTATAGTTGTGGCTAGAAGTGGTGTGAGCTGTGTTGAACTTTCCATATTCAAACCTCAGGTAGAACTACCTCATCTCTCCTTAGCTGGACCCCCACCAAAAAGTTATTTTTATGAGCACAAGGATAATTAATTGCTGGTTCCCCTGGAATGCTCCCCACCACCCCTGCTGGGTGTCTGTGCCTGCCCTGCTCCCACACCTAGATCTTCCTGTCCTTCTCTGTCTATTCTGTACCATCCTTCGGGTCCAGCTCTAGCGTCTTTGAATTCTTTGCTCATCCCAACACTTCTCTCCCTCTGTGATTTATAATCCCTACCTCACACCTACCACATAAGGACATGTAGGGAGCGCTCAGTTTTATTTACTGTATACTGGTATTTTTTAAAACTGAGAGGTGTTCATAGCTAACACTTATGGAACATTCACTGTATCCCAGACATGAATGACCTTATCTCACCGTATGAGGTTATCACTAGCACCGTCATCTCTTCTCCATTTACAGATAAACTGGGACAGCTCCGGGAGATTCATTAACGTGCTCAGGCGGCATGGAGAGTTCGTGACAGAGCCAGAATTTGCACCCTAGGAATTGAACTGCACAGCCCCACTTCCATCCACTGTGCAGTGGTGCAGTGAGCGTGCATCCTGGCTGCTGTCCCGGCTGGCAGGAAAAAAGATGAACCCGGTGTGTGCCCGCACGTAGTGCGAGAGTGGATGCTCCCTCCTCCCTGCGTCATTTACTCTGCGGCTCAGGCAAAGTGGCAATGGTATAATCCACATAGTCCCCATGCCCCTAGGCTATGTGCTGCTGCCCGAGATGTAGACGGGCAAGTCCACGCACTTGAAACTCCAGGAGCAGAACAGATACCCAGCAGCAACCTGTCTGCTGCCGCTCTGCAGCCTTTCCTTTATCTTCTCTCCCTCTTTTCTCTGTAAAGTAAAATTCAGCCAACACTCTCCAATAGTGTCTGTGACACTTTTGAATAAGTTATACATATGTAGATAAATAGACATAGATGTATATAGATATATATGTGACCAGGCTCTCTCTTTTAAAACTTCACACGGAACATTTGCTGTGTGATCAGAATGTGTTCTCTAAGTGGGTGTAGGGACCTATACTGATAAGGCAGAGCCCAGCAAATTGTCCATTATTTTTTTAAAGTCCATTGAGAGCCTAAGCACTTGAATGTGTTCCTGAGGCTCTGTGGAGGAAGCGGAGCTGTAGGAGCTGATTTAATTGTTGGTCACCGGAGAACAGTACCCTTCATCTCTCTCTCACGGGGGACTAGGCCACTTCGCCTTCCACCCAAGGTTAATCCCGTCCCCTGTACTGGAGGCCATGCTGCTCACTGCCACCCGACCATTGTCCCTCTCTTCGTGAGTTCAGCAATTTTTTTCAGGTGCCGAAGATCAAACCCAGGACCCCTCGGTGCTCAGCGAGCACTCTACCCACGAACCACACCCCAGTCGCCGACCTTCTGATTTCAATCTCCCCCTCACCACGGGTTCCCTCCTCTCAGCATACGTCATGCTCATATCTCTCCAGTTAAGATTTTTAAAAATCTTCCATCTGCCTTGTCTTGCATTCCAGGTATAACCCGCTTCTCTCATCACCTTCAAAAATCGCCTAGCCAGTCACTTCACACGCAAAGCATGCAGACCCTTTCCTCTCCTTCACCCCTTTCACTGGTATTTACATCTTTGGTCCTCATTTATCGGGTTGGATGGCTCCTCCGTACCACTTCACCCAGATCTCCCCTTCTACGTGGTATCTGTGACCTGCCACTGTCCGGGAGCGCCTACCTTCGGCCGTTCCCCTACTTGGTTCTTGGGCTCCTCTCCCTGCCCAGCGCTCAAATGCCGCTATTCTTTCGGGCCAGCGCTCTGTCCTCTTACTGCCACGACATGTCATTCTGCACAGTCTCCGAGGTGAGTGTCCTGGTTACTTTTTTCTCGTTGCTGAGACAAAATACCTGACACCCAAACTGAAGGAAGGAAAGGTTTATTTAGCTTACAGTTTGGGGGGGTTTCAGTCCACACTTGGCTGGTTCTGAGGCAGAGTGGCACATGGCAGAGGGCAAACTTCAGGGCAGCAGAGCACAGCAAAACCACAAGCAAAAGGGAGGAATGGCTGCAAGCAGCCTCCTTTTCTCCCCCACATTGTAAATAGCCTACCCCCACCCAGGGGTCGTGAACCTCCCACACAATCTCCGTGCCCTCCTCTTCCACAGGCTCAGGATGTGTACAAAGTAAGCACCCCGGCATCCTGCTGAATCACTCAGCCAAACCTCTAGACTCCCCAAGTTGACACAATGTATCAACCATAACAGTAAGCTCACCCATGGCCACATGGGCTCCATGACCATCGATGTCTGGATGGCTCCCAAGCATTTATTTGCAGCCCATTTCTCTTATTGACATAATAGTTCTCCTCATCTCCTGTCCTTTTAAACTGTGTCCTTCAAAAGGAGAAAAGAAAGAAGGGAATATATATATACATATTTATTTAGTATTATTCATTTTCATGCTCTCAGCTCCCAAAAGCCCCCAGGATTAGTCAAAGCTCAGTCTCTGAGATGAATAGATGAACCAGTGTGTTTCCCAACTTGCAAACTATAGAAAGCAAGCTGAGCAACGAGGGTGGGGAGAGGTAGAAGCCCAGATGTCCACCTCCAACCTGGGACGTGCTTATGATGCCAGCAGAAACACTGCCCAGCAGAAAAGGCACAAAATGCAGGAATAAATCTAAAAGCTTCAGAAGCATCTATCTGATGACCTACCTTGATACAGTCGCACAGGAAATTCACAAACACTTTGAACTTAATATGTCCCAAACTGAAGTCTTAGTTCATACCTTTCCACTCCCCCAAAACCTCTCCATGTTTCAATCTTCCTTGACTCTCCGAACCAGTGACGGCAGATCTATGGCATGTGTGCCACCGCGGGCACACAGAGCCCTCTCTGTTGGCACACAAGCCAAGTCACCCCAGCAGCCAAACACTGAGTATCAGATAAGAGCTGTTGTTTTTTAAACTGAAACTTCAGTAATTGCAGTGTTGACACTTTGCATTAAGTAAGTGGGTTTTGGGTTGCAGATTGGGCATTTGTAAAACATTTGCCGCTGCTGCTCTAAACCATGTCACATTCACCTAGTGCACTTGCTTAGATCACAAAGCTAGAAATCAGCTTCCCCGCTTGGTGGACCTCCTTGGGAGCACCCTTCTCCCCTACACAGTGATAATCTGAGGTCATACTATCCCTCCCACCAGCAAGGCCAGTCTCTCTTCGGAAACACTCACGTTTTCTTGATCATTTGGTCAGTTTCCTGCTTCCTCTCAAAGTCCCTTATAGAAATGGAAGACCAGATAGGGAAGAACAGGGACCCTATCCTGGGACACAAATCCAAATGCTACCTCAGGCCAAACATGGGAATCAAGAAACCACCTGAATTTCACCGCCCCTCTGCTCCAAATCTTCCCTATCAACGGCTACCTCCTTGGGAGTATTCACTGCCCCCTCTGGCTGTATTTGATTCCAGGTGTTTGTTTTGGAGAGAGGGTCTCACTTCATAGTTCAGAATGGCCTTGAACTCACTATGTAGCCAAGGCTGGCCTCAAACTCACAGTGATCCTCCTGCCTCAGCCTCCCAAGTGCTAGGATTACAGGTGTGCTCCACCATGCCTGGCTTGATTCCAGTCCGATTCCATCTCATTCATTCACTTTATAGAACTTTCCTGAGCCCCTCTCTGTGCCAACCACTATTCTAAGCAAGTAGATATATCAGCGGACAAAACGAAGCTCCTTGCCATTGTAGTGTAGGGGAGATGCATAGCAAATAATACACACCTGAATAAGTATTCGTGATATATTTTAGAAAATGGTAAGTGCTATGGCAAAATTTTAAATTTAATTGAAGAGAAAGGGCAATGTTGGGGAGTGCGAGGTGGAGAAGATGTATAATTTTTACTTAATTGGTCAGGGTTGGCCTCACAGAGGATGCAAGCTAGTGGAGAAGGAATTGGCAGAGGAACCAGCAGCGCCAAGGCCCTAAGACAAGGTGAGCCTGTGTGACTGAGGGGCCCTGGGAGGTCAGATGGGCTGAAACAGTGAACAAAGGAAGCAGGGAAAAGGCGAGGTCACATGAGGCTTTGGGGTTCACTTTTAAAACCCTGGACTTTCCTATAAAATAGAAACGTCCATTGTAGGATTAGTGCAGAAAAGAGATACAATCAAAAGAATCTTTCTGGCTGCTGTGTTGACTATAAGAGGTTCAGGCTTGGGGTGGGAGTGAGAGGACGGGGCAGAGGCAGATGACCAGTTGGAGGTCTACTGCAGAGAAGCAGACAAGAGATCACGGTCACCTGGACACTGATGGTGGTGCTGAAGTGCTGAGGAGAGGTCAGAGTGTGTTTGTACTCCGAAGGCAGAACCAACAGGATTTCCTGGTTGGCTCTATGTGGGGTGTGAAGGAAAGAGGGGAGTTGAAATGATTCCAACATTTTTGCTTTCAGCCACCAGATGAAGGGATTTTTTATCAGGTAAGGTGCGGAGCAGGTAGGGGTTATCAGGGGACATTTTCCTGCATTCTCTCTCTCCTGCTACCAGAAAGACCCACATTCCAGCTCCAAAGTACCCCTTGAATCTCACCAGATCTCCACATCACCTCCACCCAAAGCGGGAGACCCCATTGTATCTCACCTGGACCCTTGAGTGGGTCTCCCGCTTCTTACTGAACTAGACCCCTGCCTAGCTAGGAGAGAAAAACTCCCCACTCAGATCTGTTATTCACACCTGCGAGAGTACAGTGTTCAACAGGACGCCAGCAGCTTCTCCCCCAAAGCTCAGCCACTAATAGCTGCCCCACAGAGCTCAACCTTCAGAGAGCTGATTCCATGAAAAACCACAACACACGTGCTGTGCCTGCCAGCAACCCCCGCACCAAACACCATGCTTCTATCACCTAGCCCTGGGCCCCCTACTCAGAGACCCAAAATCTTGTAACCCCCTCAGCAATGCCCCCTTCCCCTACCTAAACTCCCCTATAAAACATGCTCTTGCCCCTTGTTCGGGGCCAGTTGCCTTTTCACCCTTGGCCCGGCTGCACCCAGTCTGCAATAAATTCCCCACATGTTGCTTAAACTTTGCCTGACTTGGTGGTCTCCGCTGTGCCACAGCTTACCCTAACGTTTATCCTGGTCCTTACCACTCTGTCCCAAGTGCTGGTGTTCCTTACACATTCGGCAGTTGGCAGCCGGATGGGTCTTTTATAAGCTAAGTTGGATAGTGTCACTGCCCTGCTTAACACCATTTCTGGTTTTCTGTTGCTTCAGTGCACTGTTCTGTATGTTCCAACAGTATTGTGACTGACTATACATAAAATGTAATTATTACATTTATAAGGAAAATTTAAGACTTTGGGATGATCAATCATTTTTTTCCATGAAATGCTGGTGCCTATATGTGTTTTTGCCTCCAACAAAGCTGTTTTAGAAGTCTGTCCAAACAGAATCAACACATGGAGAAATAATAACAATGCAAGCAATTCTTGAAGATATGTATGTAAAATAATTGTGCTCCATGGAGATTCAACTGAGCAGTTAGAACAAGAAGACCTTTTCCAAGACAGCTTTATGTACGTAAGTCCGTCACCCTAGTGAGGATTACTGGACAGCAGGGCTCAGCTGGTACCACTGACCAGAGGACCTACAAATAGACAGTTGTGTGACTTAGCATTTTCAGAGTACAGAAGCCCTGTCCCAAGAGACAGCATTTGGTGACCAAATATTCCATGAGACCAAAGCAGATGTTGCCAGGTTAGCTTTGACCTCACCTGGGAATTCACTCCCACTGCATTTTATTGGTTGCAAGAGACTCCCTAGAGCCAGCCCAGATTCAAGTGGAAGGGAATTAGACCCACCCTTGAGGAGAGGGATGTCAGACAATGACAACCATCTTTTAAAGCTGCCATCTCTTTTGGAATCCTCAAATGTGTCTGACATATTAAAATGCATCATAGTTTTCCCTCATAATTAAATATTAGTTAAGACTGCCCAAAATCAGCTAAATATGCACTTTTACCATGTCAAAAAATATTTGCCAAAATGAGATACTTTTTCAATCCAAAAAAAAAAAATGTTTCTGAGTTTATGTACTGTGCTTAGTATTTTCCTTCACAGCAGTCAGGAATTTGACTACGTATGCTAAGAGGTTATTGGTTAATTCCAACATCTGAAAAACAGATTTCTTCCAGTTTTGCTTACTGTCATCTCATTTGATTTTAATAAATCCATAAAATGTAATAAAAGTTCTTTTTGGTGTCGAAGATTCATGATGAATAAACCATGGGTGTTAGCAACTTTTTAAACAATTTTTAACAACTGCCATATGTTCTGGTCATATTTGTTGTCCACACCTGCAGCTTCTTTGCATTTTTTGGTTTGTTTTAATAATTTTAATAAACTGTGCTTTTTCTCACAAGGTCTCACACATCACCTGTTAGAGTTACTGCTAGGACCTAACTGTTTTGTTGCTCCTTTCAAGTATCTTTCAAGTTGTTGGTTTTTGGCTGTGCTAAATTGCCTGTGGCTGCTTAACAAATAACACAGACTGCCTGGCTTAAGCAACAGGAATTTTTCTCAGAGGCCTGGAGACTGGAAGTCCAAGATACAATAGTTATAGGGCAGTTTCTTCTGTGGCTGCCTCTTAGCCTGCAGATGTCAAACCTCCCAGGGTCCTCACGTGGTCGTCTATAGTCATCTTCTGTGCGTGTCAGTGTCCTGATTTTCTCTTACAAGGACCTCAGTCAGATCAGATCAGGTCCCACTTTAATGACATTCTTTTAGTTTAATTACCTCTTTTTAAGGAACATGCCTCTGAATAAGGTCACCTTCTGAGAGGGTAGGACTTCATCCATAGATAGGGTAGGGGGTGTGCACCATTCTGCCTGTGCAACGAAGTGTACAATCTTTCTAAATATTTGCAGTTTTTTTAGGTTAAATAATATTGAATCAGTAGGATGCTTTTCCAATGAGCAGATCATAGCTAACCCAGTGGTGGGTGAAATTAACCTTAAACAACACAACAAGTTCTCCATAAAATTGTCCTGTAACTTATATTTGATCTCACTAAAAGTGTTGGCAACTTGTGCCATCAGTGTTTTTTTTTAATTTAATCACAAAATCTATACTAAACTCTAACTGCATTAAAAATACCACCTCTTTTGATTAGCAGTAATACAGGTTTGATATTACAGAATACTATTTAATTTGTTGGCTGACATTTTATCATGAAAAATCACATGTGTCCTCCATCCATTCTGGAAGCAGAATTTTTGGCAGCTATATGACTTGTTTTTCATCTTTGCCACATAATATACAACCAAACAGATGATTAAAAAGTTCTTTTATTAATGTTAGTTGACAACTTAGAAATTATTAATAAATTTATGCATTTTTCCTTTGGAAACATGAGACATTTATTGAGAGGATGCCATGTTTTTCCCTAGTATGCTTTTTGTTTTGAAGGCTTTAAATTTTTGTTTATAAGAATTTTATTATAAACAATGTCAAACTGGTCACTTTCGTTAACCTTTGAATAAAAAAATAAAATCACATTTAAATAATGTTCACTATAAGGTCTTATATCAACTGTCTCCTTTAAAGAATGCAACTCATAGACTCCGGGGAAGATGGCGACCAGGTGAGCAGCAAGGGAGCGAACCTCCTTAATAAACACCGCCAGCTCGAGACAGACTTGGCGAGCGTGAATGCCGGGACCTCGGCTGGGAAGTTTAAACTGGGCGTATTTCTCTGAGATGCCGGGGGAGATGTGGTAGGGCGGACCAGGCTGCCGGGGTGAGACGTGGGAAAGCCCAAGACGCTGGGAGCCAGGGACGATCCGCGCGGGGAAGAAGCTTGGCTCGGTCCAAGCGCAGTGGGAGCGCAGCCGGCTCGGTCCCTGGCTCGGTCCCTCCCGCCTCCCGAGCCGGTGCAGCCCTCCGGCGACTCCCGACAGAGATCAGCTTGTTAGCGGCGGAGACGCCCGGCAATCCCACGTTTCGCGCGTGTCGGGCGGGCCGCGCGCAGGGCCCCAAACGCCGAGAGCGAGGAGGAAGATTTGCTTGGGTCCTAACGCCCTGAGAACACGGACAGCTCGATCACTCCCGCCTCCCGAGCCGGCGCAGCTCTCCGGCGACTCCCGACAGAGATTGGCTCTCTGGCGGCGGCAACACCCAGCGGTCTCACGTTTCGTGCGCATTGGGCGGGCCGCGCAGAAAGCCCCAAAGGATAGACTGGCACCTTGGAACCTTCATGCCTGCAGGGACTCCAATAACTGGTGAGATATCGGCGCTCGCGACCAGATCACCGAGTGGGGGAGGAGATCCATCCCTATACCTGCAGGGAACCCT